>JAYMTA010002257.1:0-17009 GCA_036897625.1 Pelargonium cotyledonis | reverse complement strand
AGTTTGAGCAGCAACTATTGAATGCAACAACTGTTGAGTTTGCGGCTACATTTGCCGTTGCTACTATTGTTGAAATTTCTATCTGCATTTGTTGAATGCAGCTGCTGCAATTGCTGAAATGCTAGACAGAATCCCATCATTTATGGGATGTTTCTCATTTTGGGTGGGACCCGTTTATTGACTAACTGGGTTAAACTACATGTTGTTGCTGCTATGTTTCAAAGTTGTTTCACTTTTGGACGTGGTTGGATTGCTAGATCGGAAGATGGCCAGTGTCAAGGTGGCGGCCTCTGTTCTTGGTCGGGTGTTTCTGATTCCAGAGTTGCTGAGGTTGCTGCTCTTAGATAGGCCATGGAATGGGCCTTGGGTTGTGGTTGGTGTAATGTTATTTTTGAATTAGATGATAGAGAAGTTGTTTTAGATTTGGGTAATGGTGTAATGGATTTGAGTGGGTTCGGCCTCCTCATCAGCTATTGTTTGATGTTCTCGCTTTCCTTCTGCAGAGTTTTATTCTCGTTTAATTAATAGGTCTGCGAATGGGGTTGCTCATGCTTTGGCTCGACACTCTAATTCTATGTCAGATTTTCACTCTTGGGTGGGGTATGTCTTGCCCAGGGCTGCTTTGGATGTTTTAATTTCTGAATCTTAATGAGAAGTCCATTATTCTTCAAAAACAAAAAAAAAGAACAAAAAAACTGGATTCAAAAACTTTTGTTAGTATATATATGTATATATAGTTGTAGAGTAGGGCTAATTCAATCATTTTCCTTCTTGTATTGCTCTATTTAAAGAGCTTTGTATACATGTTTTGTGCACATTCTCTTCAATGCAATATATCCATAATTTATATATACTATCCTTATTCTACATAAATCTTACTCTAAACTATCAACTTACACTACAGAAGCCCCTTTAAGAAAAAAGATTGTTTGTTTAGGAATAGAAAGAGCAGATAAACAAGACTAAGATAAGAAAACACTGAGTTTGAATAGAAGAATGTGGAAATATGCAGCAAAGAGGAATTCAAATTATTATGTAAATACTCAGCTTTGCATTCTAAGCTTTGCTTGCATTGAGATTCCTTATGGTTTAAAAGGACTGACTAAAACTACTAATTTGTGCGTGTGTCATGTTCTAATGAGATTGACCGTGTGACCAACACGAATGCAACACATTTAGTAATCGTGCTCAGACGTTAAACACAAACTTGATTGGTCACCCAAATTCAACCCTTCTCTATCCAGCTCCTCTTTGAAAGTTATGGTCATTGAACTGGAGGACTAAACAATTTTTCTATCCAATCAGTGTCCTTTGCATTTGATTCAACTACTTTGCGTGTCTCAGCTCAGTCTCATTGCTCTTCTCTCTGGTAGTGTTGTATTTTCGTGCGGTGTTGAATTGTTGCGGTTCTTTGATGGCCTCATAACTACTTAATTGCTTATCATGATAAAAGAAAAACACAAAACACTGGCACGACTTGTTCAATACATTTAACTAAATTGGTCGAGATGACAAGACATGCTTACCATGAAACAACTTAACACATACATTTATTTGAGAATTGCATTAGATAGTGAGAAGTTCTAAACATTGATTATAATCAAATAGGGATTGAAGAACATTTCATAGCTTTTACTAGTACAAATTTATATGGGAATATGAGTCTTCCCATGTTGAATAGGGTTTGAATTTAGCAGATTGAGATACAAACAAGGCAAGAGCTTAATGTCAACTAGTTTTGTACATGTAATGATTCGTAAATTGCATCCATTTTTGTAAATCCTATAATATCATGACAAGCAGTAAATGCATAACCAAGTCTTTTCATAGTTTCATCATTTAGATATAATATGTAGTCCGGTCTTAAAAGTCTTGATGGCATCGTTCCTCTTTACCGCCAAAAGTTAGATTCTTTCCCCAAAGTGGTTTTAGACATTTCAAACTCAGCGAGGGAGAGACAGTTTTCCACGAGCAAACAAAAGGTTGCATATGCCAAATGAGAACAGTTATTGATCTTATAGCCCGGAGCTTACAAAGAAACTTTGACAATGATGAGATATTCAAATCAGAGCAATCCAATACGTCAAAAAGTAATCTCATGCAATGGTAAATTTGCTCTTTCAAATGAAGCAATAACGTGAGCAGCTTCTGTAGTATTGTAATCAAAAGCAAGACAACAACGGCTTAAGTCACTTCTGTCATAACCAATCCAACCAATCCGTAGAGAAAGCAAATTTGAATATCCACAGATTACATCAATTATAGCCTTCACAGTTATATTGCGACACCAACATTTAATTTCTGCAATGCGATGGCAACTGGACAACAGATAATAAAGAGATTGATCCGAAATATATCTATTTCCCAACATATTGATTCGAAGCAAACCTGGTAGATTAGCTGCTAATTGGGCGACTCCTGTATCAGTAAATTTGGTGGGACAGCTACTTATGTCTAATTCTTGCAACCACGGCAGAGAAGAAGCTATGACGAACAAATCACTATCATTCAAGTGCATCATGCCGGAACAGTGGAGAACCCTAAGGCTCCTCATGTTCGCGAACCCTAACTCCTTGATCCCCTGCACAGGAAATGGAACATGGCTACTGAGGTCTAGCTTTTCAAAGTGTTTAAGGCCTGAGTGGGCGATTTTGATGACGCTGCTATCTGTATCGATTCTGTGGTCTCGGTGATCGAATCGTATTGATTTGAGGAGGGTGAATCTTTTGAGGATCTGAGGAAGAAGCAGATGGTGATCATCTTCCGAGTAGGTGATTTTGAGGTTGAAGACGAGTTTGTTGGAGATTGAATAGAATTGTTTGCAGACGAGAGATACTGATTTGAAATCATGTTTACGGAGTTTCTTGAATACAGATTCCCAGCCATCATAGGTCAATTCCATGGGGACACCTCTCAATTTTTCTTCCCTTTGACAGAATTTGAAGCACGCTGCATGTAGGGTTTTTGTAAATATAAAGGGTAAGATGCATCCCGGCCCTTATTTAGGGTTTTGGCTAGTTTAGAACCTTGAACTTACCAAAATATGTAGTTTATCCCGGATAACCTCTTATAGCCCGTTCCAACTGACACGTCATCGCGGCCAGCCAGGTCACCCTTTCTTGGTAAGCCGATCTTACCACGTCATCTCTCTAACGTCTCCGGCATCGTTTAGTTAAATGAAGTGTAGAGAGATGATGTGGTAATTTTTATTGTACCTATAACTATGACGTGTTTAGTTCTCATTCGTACCATTCACTTATCAGCTCAGATTGTTTACTAAACAAGCCTAATCTTATGCTCGAGTTTGGCTCGAGCTAGATTATTACGAGCCTGAGCCGAATATTTAGTGAGCCAAGCTCGAGCAGCTCGTTTAAGGCTCGAATCGTTTACACCCTTATTTGTAGACATTTGTCCTTATTTATGTTCTTGCTGATGTCTTATAAACTGTAATATAAATGTTCAACAAATAATGCAAGTGATTTAAATTTGGGCTGAATATGTGTGGACTCTGGATTAAATGGGCTGCTCGCCACTTAAGATTTACTAAATTGGGCATGTAGCCCCGATCGAAATAAAAATCGAACCGCACCGTCACCGCACCGCTCCAAAACCGCACCAGACCGACACTAATCACGGTCGGCAGTGGTGCAAGAAGTCATTGAACCGACTATGTCGTTGTCCACCCAACCAACCCTGCGATGCAGTACACCTACCGTGGACACCCTAATCAGACTCCTTATACTTGTTCAAACAATTGAAATAACTCTCAATTAGTTTTTATTATAAGTATGACCCTTGTACTGCTTGTTTCTTTTTATTTGGTATAGATGACCTGCTACTGTAGATCACTTATCCCCATGTCAGCAACCATGCCACATCAGTCTTGCATGTCAAATTTTTTTCCACGTCATCTTTTTGCCACGTCAGCCACCTAAAAACCGTTCTTCTTCTCCCTCGAGCAGACTCTCAACAAGAACAGTTGACTAAAAGAGCAAGGGGAGTAGGATACCGACATCTTGAAATCTGCAATATTACAAAATCTTGCATGCATGTATTACTTCTAGCCTGTTTGCTGGGTATTTGTTTATGTCCAGAAAGGAATTAAGGAATGCATGAATTTTCAGGTATTTGCTCTTGGGTCACACGGAGTATTCAGGCATCCCATTCCTCCACAGCAACAGCATAAACCAATACTAATTTTTATCTTTTGAATAAACAACCTGATAGATATATGATGAGGGTTGGCCTAGACTCCTGCCAGTTTTATTATAAAACCAATAACTATAACTATTAGTGTATGATAATCTCAATGTATCCTCAATCCATTCAGTTTCTTCAATTAATGAGCTCAAAAATAAAGGATTCAAATGCCACCACCTCTTAAAATGCATTCTAATTGCAAATGGTTAAACATAAAAGTAAGTTTAACAAGCATACTAAGCAAACCCACCTATTACTCAAAAAATACAACCACATTGATACAATTAGTTTCAACATAAGCAACACACAAGCCCAAAAAAAAAAATACAGAAACGTGAATTAATTTAGAAGCCAGAAGAGACATCTAGATGATAAGCAGAAGAAGAACGAAGCGAGGGAAATACCTGGTGAGATAGGGACTCCTGGGCAATCTTGTAGTCTTTGTAAAGGAAAAAAGATGCCCAAAACGGAAGCCGATGCAGCTCCGGTGAAGAAAGACGCCAATCTCACCTGGAAAACGTAACCCATCGTCACCAACGTTGTCTTCTTTATGCAATTTCTTCCTTGTGTCGAACTCAAATTGATCCGTTCCATTTCTGCCCAATCCAAGGAAGAGCTGAAACTAATTCAAATGTTTTACTACAAGAGGTCGTCTAGAATGGCGGAGCACGGCAGAGAAAGAGGCTGCTTCGACTGGAAATATTCACAGGCGACCAAGAGAGAGGCTGCTTGAGAACATAAACGGAAAAGAAGAATGGTTTTTTGGGTGGCTGACGGAGCAGGCAGATGACGTGGCTAGGTGAAATTGAAAAAAAATCTGACGTGGAAGGCTGATATGGCGTGGTTGTTGACGTGGAGGTTATAAGTGACCTGCAGTTAAAGGTGTCAGTGGGGCGACTTTCCCGCTCGTTTGATGTATGGCTGGGACCACCCGCTGGAGAGCTGGGTATGAAGAAAATAAAATCCCTTTTGGTGATTATTTCATTCAATCATACACTGTATATATACAACCTCTAATCCATGATTTGGCCAGGCTAATGAAAAAGGTATTACAATAATTACATAAATGAGAGTCAACTAGAACGTTAGTGTAATGGCGGAATCAATGGAGATGATTGATGCACTAATATTGCAATACTCCCCCTCAAGTTGGCGCATGAAGATTTGAAATGCCCAACTTGCCAAGTATCTCATGGAAGCGATCTCGACCAAGGGCTTTAGTGAATATGTCTACCAGTTGAAGTTTGCTAGAAATTGGCTGAGGTCTGAGAGTTTGTTTCTGTAATTGTTCATAAACGAAATGACAATCGATCTCAATGTGTTTAGTTCGCTTGTGAAAGACCGGATTCGAAGCAATGTGAAGAGCTGCTTTGTTGTCACAAAATAATGGGACAGGCTCAAGTTGTGGGGCTTGCAAGTCATCCAAGAGTCTACGTAACCAAATGATTTCTTTGCTCGTGATGGCCATAGCTCGATATTCGGCTTCAGCTGAAGAACATGAGACTGTTGTTTGCTTTTTAGACCGCCAAGAGATAGGTCATAAGCCAAGAAAGATAATGTAACCAGTAGTGGATCTGCGTGTGTCAGGGCATCCTGCCCAATCTGCATCGCTATAAGCTCGCAAAGACAAAGAATTACTTGCAGGTAGGAGAATGCCTTGCCCGGGACTTGCTTTGAGGTAACGTAACACATGATATGCAGCATCAAGATGAGGTTGTCTAGGAGCATGCATAAACTGACTCAGAATATGGACCACGTAGCTGATATCTGGTCTAGTGATGGTGAGATAAAGCAATCGACCCACTAGGCGTCTGTATTGACTTGCATCACATGGAGTACCCGTGTCTGCTGATAGATGGTGATTTTGTTGTAAGGGAAATAAAGCAGGTTTGCAACCTATGAGACCACAATCTGCAAGGATATCAAGAGTGTATTTGCGCTAACTAAGAGCAATCGCAACTGATGATCGAGCCACCTCAATCCCGAGAAAGTATTTAATTGTGCCCAAATCTTTAATGCAAAATTTAGCATTCAAATATTGTTTCAACTGCTGGATGCATTCAGAATCGTTCCCAGTAACTACTATATCATCCACATATATGAGAATCGCCACAAAGGAAGTGGTATCACGATATATGAATAAAGAATGATCCGCATGTGAGCGCTTGAAGCCAATGGACGTGAGCGTTGTTGTGAACTTTTGGTACCAGTTTTGGAATGCTTAACGAAGTCCATATAGGAACTTGTGTAGGCGACATACTCGTCTTTCCCCCTGCTTAGCAAAGCCTTGAGGTATTTTCATGTAAACCTCTTCATGTAGATCTCCATGTAAGAAAACATTGTTGACATCGAGCTGGTGAAGGGGCCAATTTCGGGCAGAAGCAACTGCCAAAAGACAACGAACGGTAACCAACTTTGCAACTGGGGCAAACGTCTCATTAAAGTCTATCCCTTCAATCTGGGTATAGCCTTTTGCAACCAAACGCGCTTTATAACGCTCAATGCTACCATCCGGATTATATTTAACTTTGTATACCCATTTTGAATCAATGGTCCGCTTTCCTGGGGGCAGTGGAACAAGACTCCATGTGTTATTTTCCTCCAGGGCTGCCACTTCTTTTTCCATGGCTTCTCTCCAATGAGTGTGTTGAACTGCCTGAGAAAATTTTTTTAAGGCTCATCGACAGAAGAGATGTCCACCAAAAAAGCAGTATGTGATGGAGAAAACCTTTTATAAGAAATATATTAAGATAAAGGATGTACCATCGAGTTAGCCGAAGGAGGAGAAGAATGCGAATCGGGCGCTGACAAAGAAATTGAAGGAGGCAAGGTGTACTCGAAGCCAGACAAAGTCTTTGATATATTTCTGTGTCGCTTGGCTGGAAGCGGCAAAGGATTTATTGTCTGAGTGGGTTGTGTCGCTTCATCTAGAATTTGAGACTTTGGAGCTTGAGCGGGCACGATTTCTAAATTGGCTTCTTCTGAGTGTGGAACTGGTATTGCCTCAAAATTGACAGTTCTTGGCTCCTCATGAACTGGAATAGTGGATATTGGATTAACCGATAAATCAAACACCGTAATCCAATGGAGGTTGGCCAAAGGAAGAATGTGAGAAGTTCGGAACATTTGAGGCTTGAGCTAAAGGAAAAATATTTTCCCAAAATTGGACGTCCCGAGAAACAAATATGACTTTCGTTTCAAGATCATACACTCGATATCCTTTCTGCCCATGAGGATACCCAACAACTACACCTGGACGAGATCGTGAGGCAAATTTGTCGTGTGTTTGTACGTGAGCGTAGCATAGACAACCAAAACTTCGTAAGTGATTGTAAGTTGTTTCTTTCGAAGCAACATTTCGAACGGAGTCTTATTCTTAAGAACAGACAACGGTGTTCTATTGATCAAGTATGCAGCTGTAAGGACGCACTCCCCCCAAAATTGAATGGGCAAACTCGCTTGAAACCGAAGTGCGCGTGCAACTTCTAATATGTGTCTGTGCTTCTGCTCCACCACCCCGTTTTGTTGTGGGGTCCTGGTACAACTTGTTTGGCGCTCCATCCCATGAAGAGAATAATACTCGACTAACTCTTTGTGATCAAATTCTAATCCATTATCTGTTCGTAAAATCCTAACATGTGTCTGAAATTGTGTGTGAACCCAACGAAAGAATTGCAATAGATGTAAACGTGTCTCAGAATTATGCTTCATTAAATATACCCATGTGGCCCGACTAAAATCATCAACTATTGTCAGAAAATAATGACAACCAGAAAATGACGTTGTTCTGTATGGCCCCCAAATATCACAGTGGATTAATTCGAATACATGCAAGGATCTAGTAACATGTGTAGGGAAAGGAATTTGGGTTTGCTTTGCTCTACAACATGCATCACATAGTGATATTTCACTATAATTAGATAAGGGAGGTAAGTTTGGTACCAAAGGTAGTCGGCTCACCTGCACGTGACCCAATCTCCGATGCCACAATTCCACATTGCTTTGTCGTTGTGCTACCATTGCCTTCTCCGATTTTGCTGGTTCAAGATAGTAAAGCCCGTTTCGCATTTTTTCCGATCCAATCGGCTTCCTCGAGAACAAGTCATGAATCACACAAAAATTGGGATAAAAGGTTAATGAACAATTCAAATCTCGCGTCAATTTACTAACCGACATTAAATTAAAATGGAATTTGGGTACTCCCAAAACCGTTTTAAGGGTTATTTCATTGTCAAGTTTCACTTGACCCACAGCTTCTACATTAATAGTTTCTCCGTTTAGAATTTGAACCGGTGGCACATGAGAAAATGGCTCAATGTTGCATAAAAAATCATTTTCGCCCGTGATGTGGTCTGTACTGTAGCCCCTGTGTCAATGATTGGTTGCTGTAAGTGGCCAAAGGTGCCATTTTAATGTACTCTTGCTGCTGTTGGGCCTTTTAATTCACACATAAGGCCCAATGAAGTTTGACAATGGCTTGAATCTTCTTTTCTTTCAAAGCCCAATCTTTGGTTATCATTTCTTGGATCTGCAAGAGTCTTCAAGCCCATATGAAGACTGTCTGTCCCTCCAAGAGGCATGCTACCTGTTGCAGAATGAGTCGGCGTGTGCGTCTCCATCGCCGTACGAACTCTCTAAGACTGCCGCTGCTGTTACTCTCTCGGTTAGAGTCATGTATCCACTGACACTTTCTTCCCCGAAAATTAGGGCGGAGTGTGCGTAATTTAAGCAGTGTATAAATAGGCAAAACCCGGGTAGGTGGAAGGACGGCGGTGACTCGGGTTCGGAGCCGACAAGAGTATGTTTTGCGATCAACTCCATGTCCGTTTCCCATGTTAGAAGAAGGGAAAGGCAATTTCGAACTCTGATACCATGAAGAAAATAAAATCCCTTTTCGTGATTATTTCATTGAATCATACACTGTATATATACAACCTCTAATCCATGATTTGGCCGGGCTAATGAAAAAGGTATTACAATAATTACATAAATGAGAGTCAACTAGAACATAAGTGTAATGGCGGAATCAGTGGAGATGATTGATGCACTAATATCGCAATAGGGTAAGGAAATTCCAACCTTGAGACCCCCCTTTGTAACTAAATTTGAGCGGGTAAGCCACTCACTCGCAATCCGCCAATTCATCGTGGGTCAAAGCCTAAACTGTAAAAATTAAGATGTATTTATGAATTAATGATGCTGAAAATACAATGATTAAAGGAGTCAAGGAAATCAAGGGATTGATTGGTAGAAGATCAAGGAGGTCGTCGAGATTGGCATGCAGAGCAAGGCGGGGAGAGAGGTTGCCACTGATTTTTTCCAGTTTGAAGGCCTTTATAGCTAGTATGAACATCAATGAAACTGGAGGTAGTAGGTTTGCCACTGATTTTTTCCTCCGCTCTTATAGATTTGTCTTGTACATTTTCTCAGTGATCTCAGAACTCAGCTCAATGACCTGCATTAACTCATCTTCTTCTTATTCTTCTTCCACTTTATCGTTGGAATGAATAATATTCTCTTCATTTCTTAACATAAAAGAATAGATTCTGAAGCACTTGTCTTAATTTGTGCCCTGCAGGACTATGCATTTCATCACAATTAAAGCATTGTCCCTTTTCTTTCTATCATCGTACTATTTCCAAGATAGTTTCTTAATATGAGTAGGTTGGGTTGGTGACTTGTGTGGGTTTAGTTGAGTATTTGTTGTATTTTTGGAATTATATTGGCATTAATTATGGTTTAGAGTTGGATTTATGGTAACTGGAGTTTTGTGTTTTAATTTGTGGGTTGTGTTTTATGGTGGTAGTTTGGTTTGGTGATACTGTGTGGATTGGTGACTGTTATAGGCATGTTTGGGATTATAGTAATGTTTAGGGAGGACCATGAGTGTTTGCTTCTCTTGTGTTCTTGACAGGTACATGGCTTGGATAAGGCCAGGTTTTGGGGTCAAACAACCTGCCCATGCATGGTTTTGATTTCAGGCTTGAGTCTAGTTATCTAACTAGAAACAAAGTAGTCCTCATGCAGAAATGAATTTTTAACCAATATTAGAGATCTCATTTCATCAAAATAGTCCGTACATATTCAGCTACAGCTATATCATGTTTGAATTTGTTAAACTCATCCACTAAATCCTCATTGCCATAACTATCAAACTTTTCATCTATGGACTATAGTTATAGAGAACTCATCCAATTAGTACTGGCTCTGTCTTCCTTCCATGTGAGCAGAAACAAAGTCAATCTTCTCCTCCTCTAGGAATGGATAAAAGTGAAAACACTTTCTGCACCTTCCGAGCTAGCTAGTTTCTCACTTCATTTCGTCAAAACATGGAAACTCAATGGTAGGCAGATTCATATGAGGATTTCGCACATATCTCAAACCGATGGAATAAGAGACTCATTTTCATGGTAAATGTGACTGAGCAGTGGCTGATCCTTTCAACAAATTAAACAGACCCACTAATTTGGTAAGCTCATCCATTCTTATGTCTGAGCTCTATTGGTGTTGTTGTTATCGTTCAAATTGACCTCGAAGCTCATTTTGACCTTCCACCATCTTCATCACAGCTACTCGGAGCTCCTGAACAACTCTCTCTATATTCACCGACCATCTCCTCAACTGCTTCAATTCGTGGTGCCATGAGACTTGGATTTTGTTTGATGTGATACCACTGGTGTGGATCCAACTCAAACACAGATAGTAATCCACACACACAAATCCAAGTCAAATGGCAATCAAATTCATTAATCAGGATAAAAACTACATAATATCAAATGAGATCCTTATACAGACACAAAATGTGTTAGACATTAACCCAACCAACAACTCCCAACAAAATATGGCTTCTTACATTGCAAGAAAGATCATAGCTAAAACGACAAGGACTAAAGCGAAACGCTAAAATAATAAGCTATGATACGACTTCGTTTAGGCAGACAACTATTAACTCAAACGACGTCATCTAACACAACTTAAAACATAAGTAACTAATATGGGGTAAGTTATAAACATATAATGACATCGGTCACATTGAATATTAAATGCCCATGCTTCTAAAAGAATTGAATCCATCACTTGATAACTCCATTAGGACATTTCTAGGCTCCGCCCCAAATCCTGAATGTCTTGACTTAAAATTCTTCCATGTCAACCCATCGGACGAGTGTCTTATTATATTATCGTTCCGATGACCCTCTTCGTGCCATCTCATATCATTTGCAATTTTAGAGCACATATACATTCTTTTCAATCTTGACACCAATGGAAAATAGTGCAATATCTTTTTGGGTATTTTCCGACTGATGTGTAAGGTCACTACATGTTCTTCATCAGAATCTTCTACTTTCTTCTTCCCTTTCTTGTCTTCCACCGGTTTCTCATCAATTGTTTTCCATGTACACCACCCACACTTGTAACAAAAATTGGCCTCAATAGCTTCTTTCCAAAACAACATGCAATCATTGTCGCACGCATCTATCTTTCGGTACTCAAGTCCCAAAAGTCTAACAATACTTCTTGTTTCTTCGTAACTTTTTGAGATCTTTGTGTCCTTTAAAAATGTCAGTATTAGCAACTTCAACAAATGGTTGTATGACTCATTGCTCCACCCGTTAATGCACTTCAAGTTGAAAAGTCGAATGAGGAAATATATCATTGGCATACCCTCACACCCGTCGTACAATGGTTTTTGCCCATCTTTCAACAATTGTCGGATCTTCTCTATGCTTTCATTACCACCACTCAAATCTTCTTCTTCACCTATAACAAAATCTTCAACCCCGTCATTTTCTAATTCACAAATATGAGAGAATGCATCCTTAAATAATGTCTCCACGTCGTCATCCAATGTGTGCCATATATATATATATATATACACAAATATACAAATATACATGAATTTAATTATAAGTATGATTGTTAAATAATTGATATATGCAAAATGAAACTAGGTAGTGATCATATGTGTCTAACATATTTAGTGTTTTGATGTATATATTAATTAGGGGAAAAATATTTTATGTGAGAGTGAGTACTACAAGAAATTTAGGCTTGATGGATAAGAGTTTGATCGATCGTCCAAGAGGTTCCCAAGAGCATATGTCGGGTGTAGAAAGGTTCTTGGATTTTACATTCGAAAAGGTTCTTAGAATATATATATATATATATCCAAGAACCTTTCCACACCCGACACATACTCTTAATCGATGCCCACCAATAATTTTCTTGATCACTAACTGATTTCATCTTTCTTAAACATATATAGTCACAATAATTATTAACATCATCAAATCATGAATATATGGGGAAATCATACAAGCTATATATATACATCTATCCACATTTCAAACAAAATCTAAAACAAAGAAATCACTAAAATAACCAATTAAAAACATTAACTAACCAGATCTTGACAATGGCACCACCAACTCGCCAGAAAACACCAAAATGGCCGGCGGACGTCGCCTCAGGGCTGCTTGCCGGAGCTGGATTCAGGGAAGAGGGAAGAGTAATTTAGTGTAAGTTTAAAGGTAATTTTGTCTTTACAGGTACAAAATGTTGCAAGCTTCTTTTGAATCTTATAATTTACGTATTGTGCATATATTTATTATTACGTTCCAATAATCAACACAAGATTGAATTGGCGTTAAGTTGCTGTGATTTTAACCCTTTGGACTGACTTCGAAACTTGGCCACAACACTTTTTTGGAAAATGACATGTTCGCGCGCGTTTATATATATAAACTCCAATATCAATGGGGACCAAAAATGATGTTTGGTCTTATGGTCATGTTGCTTTTAGATATGATGCTAGAGGTCTAGTGTTCAACTCTCCATTTTTACAAATTTCTTAACAAACTTTTCACAGTGCGATGTTTTTCTCCCAACACTAATATAGTTATTCGTATCATTCAATCATATTGTTACTATTTTTTACATTCCATGTTATGCTAGCAACACAAAATTGTTTTTTCGCATTATTCATTCACAAACTGTCACTATCTTCAACATATCTATGTTCAAAAAGGTAACACTGAAAATTTTATTTCCTTCATTGATATATTATGGTACTCTTTCTCTATTTTCAAAGTTCTATTGGCAACAAATATTTTATTATTCACATCATTCAGTCACATACTATTACTATTTCGAACATTGTTTTCTCTTCGCAACACATAAATGTTTTTTCCCATCATAAAATCCCATATTGTTACTAATTCTAACACAAACCCAAGTCACAATCAAGATTCGAGTCATTTCATAAGAAATTTTATCTTTTCAAACTATTTGTAGCAACACACACACACACACACACACACATATATATATATTGATGGATCTAAGCCAATTAGTTTTTGGCTTAGACTAAGCCACCAATAAGGGGTTGACACCTCATAACTTGGATTCGGGCGGGTCGCTCTGCTCCCACCAATTCACTTGGGTGGGTACAAGTGATTTTAATGAGGTGGCAATGCCTCATTGGCTTAATTGGCTTAGATACATTATTATCATATATATCTATATATACATTGTTGGGAAAAAACATTTTTAATTGTGAAAATTAAAATCGCATCATTTCCATCGTAAGCATTTATGTTGGCAATTAACATTTTTAATTTTCACATCACAAAATTAGTACATGTTAGATATTTTGTTCCAACACATTTCATCTTTTGCCCATCATGTCTAATATACATGTTATAAAAAAGGTATCATTGTCAACATTTCAATACCATCATGTGTTATTTGTAGGTTAAAGTCTTCTATTCCCAACACGCTTTTGTTTTCTACCATCACTTTACAAGAGTATGTTGCAAATTCATTTTTTCGTAACAATATTTATTTTTATTATCATCACTTATCTTTACTGTTTCAAAAACATGTATGTGTAAAATGTCTTTCCATTATTAGACACATACAATTGAAAATTTTGACATTTTTACTTTATTGCCAACACTTACGAAAAATGTGTTGGCAATACACACTTACAAACGATTTTTTCCAACATTTTATGCAACAAAAAAAAATATTGTTGCAAATGGGGGTCAAATCTGGTAGTATAAGGAAAAACAACAATGTTCCTATTATCTTAGGTAATTACAGATAACCCTCATGAACTATCCACTTAAAAACAAATATATCCTAAAACTTTCAGCCTTGACACATAACCCCTAATATACTTTCGAAAACATTGTTCCGTCAGTTAATTGGATGAAAAATTCACCTCTCTCATCACATGCAAAGGATGTGACTATCTATTTTATTATAATACCCAAACTACCATTGTTCATCACATTTTCATGAACAATGAAAATTTTGGTGCCAGAAACTTTACGTCTTTGATAATATAAATAAAAATACGGTTGTCGAACCACATGGAATGAAAAGCTAAAATTTAAAAGTAGAGAACTCAAGAATTAAAATTAAGATTTTGGTTTGAAAATATTTGTGACTAATTAAAATTAAAGTAAACAAAGTATATAGGAAAACTATTTGAGAAATTAAAGAGAAATCAATCCAAGGATTCTGAGTTCACCATTCGTATCAAATTTTATGTTTGCATACATGAAATTAGGATGTACAAGAGATTCTACGCGAATTATGCAAACTCTATCTCGAGGTGAGTGCAAGTCTCAGTCCGTGTTAAACATCCAAATTGTTCTCTCGCAAAAGGTTTAGAACAAGACATACAAGTAGGATGAATCTTACAACTGTCTCACATTAGGCTTAACCTCTATCTCTAGGCAATTATCTAGTGTGTTTGATTGACAAGTTCTGGACCGCATTATCTCTCTCGAGACTAATTTATTGTCCCAAGGGAGAGATAATGAATATTTCAATAAAAGCAATAAGTTTGTACCAATAAAAGCATGGTGAATATTATTCGTTCATTTAAACCATATAAACCCTAACAATTTGCTACACCCCTAATCCTCAAATTAAGAGTGTTTAGCTACTCATTATCTTGTAACAAAGACAAAACAATAATGAAAACATAATTTTCGTTCAATAAAGTTAAGAGGAACGTTGCACAATTTGTGAGTAAAAATCTTATTTGATGTTTATTTACTATCTTCTAATATTAATAGTTTCCAATTGAATACTATGATTTCTTCTAATATTAATAGTTCCCAGTTGAATACATTGTGTTCTCTCAACCCTAGTGTCGTGGAATCTCTCTCTCTCTCTAATAGGGCTTGAGTTCAGTTGCAGCCGCCTCTAGCGGCTTTGCCGCCGGAGTTTCTCCTTCGGTATCGTCAGGAGACGTTGGAGTCCAAGCAACGCGTCGTCTTCAGTCACATCTGGGTCGTACCGGTAGTTCCATAGTTTTTTAGTTTGTTCCCATAGTGGTCTGTCTTCCATTGTTGGAAGTTTGTTTTTGCGTATTTTTTGGTAGTTTAGGTATGTCTTCCCTTGTTCGAAGTATGGCTTCCCTTGTTGGAAGGGTTTGCTATGGTGATTCACGGTCTGATACGGATAGTGAAGTCTGGGATAGCCTTGTCGGATCTCGCGTTAGGGCTTGGGATGTCAGGATTGATTTGTTATCTTGGAAGGTTTTGGTTGTTCTTAAGGTGCCTTTGGAAAGTCTAGAGATTAATAGTGTCTCTACATGGTTAGAAATCAGTGATGTATGGGCAAGAATTTATTTTGGTTTATAGGCCCATGTCTGGTTTCGTTTGGATTCGGTAACTATCATATGTACTTCTTTTTCTGAATATTAATAAAGTGTGTTTTACCTCAAAAAAATAGTTCCCAGCTGAATACTATGAATAATGATACAAAACTAGTGTTCTTACTACCTTAAATACACAAAATAGGGAATACAAGTCTAGTTAGGAAACTCCAGATCGTCTGACACTGTACGTGCGAGCCATTTTACGACCTTTTTTTTGTAAGCAACGAGACATCATACTCGAAGTAAAAATATTTCTCTCTCTCAAAGGGAGCGTCACTCTAAACTCCACACCATGCTGTCGACATGGAGGCTCAAACCTGAGACCTTAAGAGAGCATCTAAAGTGTTTTAACCACTTAGCCCAACATGTCTTAGTGCTGGCTGTTTTACCTACCGTGTTAGTATGACAATTGCAATATTGTGACTTAAATGACTGACACGGCCCGTGTTGCTAATCAAGGCTTCTTTTGGCTCTCAAACTTCTTTCTAAGCTTCCTTAGATCGCTTCAAATGCCATGAAACACATATAAAAGGCTCATAAAACACTAAAACACTAGAAAACACATCAAATCTAATAAAGAAAGATAAAATATGCTAAAACACGTAAAATTAGAACAATTATATGATAAAATAAGAGATAAAACATCATAATTACATATGTATCAAATATGCACGTGTCAAACAACCATGTGGAGCCATAGTTGGCCTTGCTCATGAACGGAGGAACACGATGAGCACGACGTTGCCTTCATCTCAGACCACCGTCGTTGCCTCCATCTCAGACCACCATCATCGTGCTTCAGAGAGAAATCATAAGAGGGTCGTCGGACTGTGAGTGGGAGAGAATGAGAGGTTAGGGTTTTTGTAGATAGAAAAATGAGAGAGGCTATTTTAAGGACTTGTTTGGCTAAATAACACTCATTATTGTGAGGTATAATGGATTTTGTACAAGAAACTAAGTGTGTTATAGACGGAACAATGTTTGAGAAGTTGTTGGATTATGAAGGATGGTTGATGGATTTTAGGTTGAAGGTTTTAGTTGAAGGTATAAGATATTAAGTGGGTAAGGGAGAAATTTAGTAGTTGGGACAAGGAGCAATGTTTTTTGGAATGTGTTCTTAGTTTTTCTCCTT
>JAYMTA010002256.1:0-17013 GCA_036897625.1 Pelargonium cotyledonis | reverse complement strand
TGATGGGTAAGTTCAAAAACTAAAACACCATAAACTAAGTATGTAACAGGAAAGAAACCCAATATGACTAACATATCTACTAGCAAAGCACAAAGCAGATAATCCATGAACATATAACTGTAAGAATACCTGCAAATATACATAATCCTTCAGCCTTTTCCTGATATTAGCATCTGATAGATTAGGAAACTGACTAGCCAACTCATCTACACGGATGCAAGAAACCAAGCCACGCTTTTCTTGTTCGCGGAAGTAACGGCAGACATATACAAATAATCTCTCTGTCATATATGATAGAAGGCCCTTTGTGCCAGGAGACATTACCTCCTTGAGGGGCTCCTATCAATACCAATAAACTATACTAATTAGTTAAGTTCGGAATGCTAAAAGCCACATATACTGAGATGACTAAAAAACTAATACATAAAGAAATAAATGGAAACATAAAGTAGCACAGGACTTCAATGATTGTATGCTGATGAATACAGAACTGCGACAGACTAAAAGTTGAGGCAATGGACAGTTATATTCTTGGTATAAATACCAATACCAAAAAAATCCATCCTGAAATAATATTTGGGAACTACAAGGGTAACACAGCCTATCCAAAATAAGAAAATCTATCCGGATATAACAAAAATGATAAATTTTGAATAGTTCAATGTGCCAACAAGTAATGTAGTATAACCTAAATACAGCTCAAGACCAAGGTAAACACCTTTTTCACTATAAGTAACAAAGTACGCTCAGTATGCACTTATATTATAGGGAACTAAAACAGGGTGATTGAAGGATCTTGGCTTTTCTATATATGTTAATGTCAATGCATATGTGCCTTGCTGTGGAACATACATAAAGCACACCTAGGCTGTAACAAACCTGTTGCCCAACAACATGAATCCTGTCAATGCGTCTTATTGATAACTTTCCCTTTGCCGAACGGACCAACAAATAGTCAGTTGTCGGCACCTTATGAGGAAAGACGGGCGCTCGATACATGTTCGTTTCAAGAGATGACTGACTAAAGCCAGCTTTTATATCTCCAAGGAAAGGGGATTTGTCAGCTGGGTCTAGAGTCAGAACACTTCCCAAGCTATTGTTTCCAATGTGGACCAATGACCCAGTTTGATCACCAGGGGCTGATTTTTGATAATAAGTGCAGAGTCTAGCACCCATCCCAACATTGCTCAACAGTAAGGGTCGTTCCTCACAGTACCTACAAAAATAATACAATAAATAATCCTTGTGGTGAAAACCCCACATTAAAATCTTAATGAAGTTATAATATCTGCAATGATATACTTGTGTGTGGTGAGAGGGAGAGAGAGAGGATTTATGCAGAAACAAAGCTTAAGGATTCATTATTGAATATTTTAAGGCAATATAAAACTGGAATTATCAAGCTAATATGGTGCTACCTCAAAATTCATTGTGTTTCTGCAACGAAACAAGAATAAGAACCTAAGAGCTACAAAAATAAGGAGTGGGGGAAAATTGGCAATGCATGATCTCAATTTACAGCCTATCCAAAAACAGTTTTTGTTAGAGCCTAACTACAAAAATAACATTGGACCTTTAATTATCAGTTTAACATTTTAATTGAGTTGGTTCTTTACATGATATCAGAGTCTTGTAGACCTTTTGGTCACAGGTTTGATCCTGCTGCTGCCCTCCTTAAAAATGATCAAATTCCAACATAAGGCAAAAGAATAAAACTTGTGCATAGACCACATGCAAAACAATAATGAGCTTGCATGCAGGGACAAATCTAGGAAGAGGGATGTGGAGGCAGTTGCCCCCACTGAAGTTTTATTTGTTGAAAATTTACCATGTATTTTTGTTGATTTTTATTTTAATCCTTGCTATTATTCATATTTTGCCCCCACTGAGTAAATATTCTGGATCCGTCCCTGCTTGCATGTGTGTGTGTGTGTGTAGGTGGGGGTGTTAGAGCATAAAGCTAATGTTGGGCCTTCAACTGTCAACTTAACCTTTTATTTGAGTTGTTTTCTACAGCTTTCAGACAGAGGTGACAAGAAATTAAGCTGGGCAGAATTTATCTTAGAATCCCCACGGGAATTAGATGTTGGTCTTCACAAAGATACTTTTAGAAAAACTGATGAATTTGTGGATGCATAAATACATATGTATATGCATATATCAGACTCATTTAACTGATAGTTTATTTCCTATTGACAACATTATTGATTATAACTGTGGAGTACTGTCTGGTCCAGCAACAGCTTCAGCGAAAAAGTCAAACTATGTTCACAATAATAAAAATAAATAAACCTATAACTGTCTCTTTAATTATGAACCCATACTTTTTCACAATATATTCCAGCATTATTTCTAGACCCAAAGTTCAGCCGTTTTTCCCTTTCTGTCTGTGCCACTTATTTATATATCTGCGATACCAACACCAGCTGAGAGGCTTGAACCTCGGAGGATCCAAAACGCCTTAAACCGCTTGACCCAGTGGATGTTGGTCTGTCCGTATCACTTGCAAATTGCAATTCATTCAATACTAGAAAAGCCAAAGAAAAAGAAAACCTATCCAAGTACTAGAGATGTATAAAGTCATCCAAGTTAAGCAATCTCATGATTGCCAAATACTGACAATGTTGCTTGCTTAGATTGAGACAAAATTTAGATGAAACTAGTTGTGATCAAGATAAGTTGTCACATTGGTTAGAACTCGGGTCTAACATAGATAAGGAGTAAGTCTGTGGTAGGATAGTCAATTTGAACTTGATGAGGAAGCAACCTAGCTGACATAAGTTTTCATTTTACTTAGTCAGGTTTCCCCTACATATAATTATGGGAAACTTGATATAGTTTTTCTAGTATTATAATGGTTATATCTAACTTAATCTAGAATAGGTGTTTCCAATAAATAAAAATCAAATTAAATCTGGCTAGATTCCAACATAATGGCAGGAACAAGAAAAGTATTAAGTGGAATAGATTATTATCCAATCAAAAAGGTGCCTGGTAGAATATTGGTCATATAGATAACATAACCAAACAGGGATACATCCTACATTCATCACAAAAAGAAAAGGGAAGAGGAAACAAACAGGTAGAAAGGAAGGATATCAAGTCACTTACTCCATTAGAAAGACGTGACCATCTTTCACAGAGAGGTCAGATTTCTTCTTAAACGCACCAGGAGGGCGCAAAGATTTATTCTCACCAGGAAGCTTTTGTGCCCTTGGCAACAAATGTATTTTTGTACGAACAAGATGCAGCAAAGAGTTTGGTTGAACACATTGAACAGCAAGGGATTTTTGATCTTCCAGTTCCTTTCCTAAGTAGACTATTTTTACATTTTCTGACAGCTTGAAATCTACACACCCAAAAAAATAATAATAATAATAAAGCAAACTAGGAAAGTTAGATATGAAGCCTTTAGATTATCTTGTCCTCATATATGCAGTAGATAAATATATGTAAAGAGAAACGACAACCTAGCTTCTTAGAGGCTTTCGCCTTAACAGAAGAGACAGTTTCATCAGCATCCACATGAAGTTTACTTCCTTTGGCTCCCAAACTCTTCAATATAATTTTCATGGGTCCCTGAGTAGGCAGCTTTCCTTGTTCCTTAACAGCTACCTCATTGTCATGAGGATACCATAAAGCTTTAGGTCGATGGAAGTTAGCTACGTCTTTGCTGCAAAAAGGAAGTGCAAAAATTAGTTTGTGAATGCAAACCCCAGAACAAGTTGGGGTCTGGATCCAATACTCTTACAATACAGACTGGCACTGCACTACGTATCATTATGTACCACTATGCAATAGAATATACATACTCTGAATCAAAAGAAGCTTACAGTAACACTATTCTGTAAAGTAGAACTACTTCAAAAATAGCTAGAATTTGTATGCATGCTTCTCAGCTAGAAACAGTATGATCTAATAGAGCAAGATTACTTAAAACAATAAAATGGTACACTTCAAAGATCCCCTTTAGCATTGTTTTGAAATCAGATCACTGAGTTGGTTACTTCTTTATTTATGGCAATATAAATATACATAAATTTTTTTTTTTTGAAAATGTGACATGTAAATAAACAGTTCCACATGACCAGGTATGGAATGATAAAAATGAGAACTTCTTACTTGCTTAGCTTCAGTTTCATTGTCTGCAACTTAAGCGCAGGTATGGAATGATAAATCCTGACACCATGTACTGCGCGTTTTTTTGAATCTGATTTCAGTTGATGAGAAGTTTTTCTTTTTGAATAAAAATCATCATTTCCAATATTACGCCAACCAACTTGACCCCCATGACCTGGTAGCTCAAAAGAATCCCCACGGCTGGATTTCAGAGAACGAGTAATAACCATAGCCCCTGCATGAAGCCGAAGATGTTTACCTTCCTTGTTATTGGGAATTTCAAAAAGCATCTGCTCATCTTGAAGATCGAGGATAAGCTTTGGTTTAGTTATGGGCTTATGTGGCTCCCATATGATATTATCAAGCCACGATCCATCCAATATGTCTCTATTTTGCAATGTTAGTTTACTAAAACGCCTCATAGCATCATTTTGACGAAGCTCTTCAGAAACATTGTCCTTTCCAGCATCTGCATGATCGCAATCATCCGATTCTAGCCGAGATTCTAACCTCAAAAGTTGGGGATGGTATCTGCTCTCTGACAATGGAGAAATAGGAACTGAAAAATTTCTTGAACCGAAGGGCTCCAACAAAACAGGGGAACTGTGCAAGAAAGAACTATGATCTTCTTTATCTGGTTCCATGGAGAGCTCTGACGGATGATCTTTAGGCAAGGTCTCTGTATCTAGCTCAGACTTAAGATTTTCTGTTCTAGTCTCCAACTCAGGTCCGGAAATTTCACAGCTCTCTGCAGAATTGTCACTTGCTGCAGGAGAACTGTCCCAGAGAATTTTATCTTCCCAATCCTGCTGATCAAGAGGGTAAAATTTAGGACACAATGGTGATTGCCATCCAGCCGAAAGATCTACTGTTGGATCTTCTTTCATCAGCTCTTCACTGCGACATGAATCCTTCATTCGCTCATCTTGCAAAGACATTTTGGCAACCCCATGAACAATGCCAAATCGAGACACTTCTGAATCACCATTATTATCATCAACATCATCAGATACTGAGCTATCATGTTGAATCCCATGTGCCAGTTTCGGTAATTGAAATCCTTGACCAGAACTCTTCAAAAAATCCTCTTCATCCTCCTCGACATTATTGGAAGCATCCAATAACTTATACCTTTCTGGAATTGAGATCGTGGCAGGAGAAGCAGACAATTATAACAGGAAATGAGTTGATGCACATAATGAACAAAAGACAAAACAGAATACACTTTACACCAAAATTTCACCTCAATGTCATGGTCCCACAAAAAAATGCAGAGGATAAAATTTACAAACATTATTCAGGTTATGCCATCACTAAAAGAGTTAATAAATCATGGGGCTCAGACACAAATTGTAAATTTGTAATAAGATTCCTCAAAACGAGCACAAACCTTTAGGAAATGGATGCCTATGGTCCCTCCTCTCCCCTTTCTTCAAAGGTTGATTAACACCAAATATTTCAGAGAATCGTAAAATCACCATCCCATCTTCTATACACAAAATAGGCAGTGGTATGGAACCTTTACCATCTGCTGGCTCTTTCGTAACTTCAGATGCATCCTGTTGGTCCCATCAGAACAAAATTTGTCAAATAAGCTTTTCATAGAACAATATCTTAAAACAGTGAACATTAAGAACGCGGCATAATTTGAAACAACGTCGTGCATTAAAACTAATTGTTTTATAAAACAAAACAGAAGATATGTTACAAAACATATATTGACAAGCAAAATAGATAAGTACTGCTTGAAACATAGCAACTAAGGGCCAATACAAACATACACAAATAAGATGGTGATGACTACATAACTAATAAGCTAATACTTTGTTCTCCAATGCAAACCTACAAAAAGACAATGCAGTACAACTTTAATTGACTGGCCTATACTTCTTGGTCTCGTCTTTCAATTTATAAATAAACCACAACTGCCTAAAGTTCTCTGCAGGCTGATTGCAGTCTCTTGTCAATTTTTTCAAAAATGCTAGCAACGTTTATGAGGTACACAGATAAAATATAATGTTTTCATTCAACCCCGGAATTCAAATAAACAGAAAAATAGTAACATAGAAAGCCAAAAATGACAACAGAACCTCCTTTTCCCTAAAATCATTTTTAACCAACCTCTTGAAATTCCTCAAAAGCCTCTTCCATATCTTCAGTATCCAGAGAATCAAGCTGTTGATCATCCTCAGTAAAATTCCCTTGTTCAGAAAGTACAGCATGACACAAACCCTGGTCTCCTGAAAGCGAGACAAGGTTCAATTTCAAACATCTGGGGGAGTTAAGTTTGTTGCACACAAACTGCTGAGTGTTCCAAAACCAGGGAAAACATGAAAATATGAACATATATAAATTTATCTGTCTACCATTATACATATAGCAAAGATTCTCAGAATCGGACATTTTCACTTCAATTTGATCTCCCCACACCGAAAATAAAGTAAAATAAGGACTAAGCCCAGGCCCTACATCCACAATATAGTGATTACTCAAATATATAATCTTCATTGGGACAAACTGATAATAACAAGGCACTATTGGAACAAACAACTTAGGAGAATGAGTAAAATTGCATTTGTTGCTTCTTAAACATTGTATTTGTGCTTTACCGCTGGCATATTCTACAAAATTACAAAACATTGGGGAAAAATATAGAAACAGAAGAAAAACACAAGGCTCAATTCAGATTTTTGTTAATACCCAAAGTACAGCAAGTTCTAATTGGAAGTTCAATACCACATGGGTAATTATCATGACCCAGAGAGAAAGAAAAAAAGGTACATAAACTAAATGGTCCAAAAGATAGTGTATGATAATTTAAGTTCAGGAGAGTCAATTAGTCAAGATAATTTGGTGAGAAGTTCCTTCTAATACATATATGCGTCAAATATATAGAGTAGATCTACAGTAACCTGATAAAGAGAGAGCTTGAGCTTCAACTTTGGTATCCTCCGCCTGAGGTTCTATCTCTAGTTCCTCATCTTCATCATAATTTTCATCATCAAAAACAGAAGATGTAGCTCCCAGAGCAGACCGAGAAGCTTCAGTAGAAAAATATTCCTTCTTCGGCAGCAAATAATCCTCCTCAGTAACAGCTTGAGTCTCTGGGCCCTCATATTGCTCATCGATATCTTCATAATCAACTGCATCTTCAGCCTTCTCATCGTAATCTAGCACCACATATCCAAATCAGCATATTTGGCAAAACCCTTTATTAAACTTATATACAAAAGGAGTACAAGAGTTCATAGATCAATTGTTAGCGAACTGTCAAATTAACTGAACCTCTTACCAATTACCATCTCTCATATCTCAAAGATCAGAGGAGGGGGAAAGGACAAGGTATATATAAAGTACAGGAAACTTCCAAATAAATATAATTTAAAATAATAAAAAAAAGTTCTGTCTTTGAGTGATAAATGGAGAATTCATGGAAAACTAAGAGGTTAATGCGAAAGTTTGCATCATACGTATATTCCATTGAGTGCTGTTAAAAAATATATCGAACGTAGAGACTATGCACAAATGACAAATTCTAGTGTTTCCAATGGCGAAATTTCAAAAAGATGTTCCGTGTATAATTTTTGGAAGGATAGAAGGTCCATTAATTTTCAAAATGGTAGAGAAAGTTCATACTAAGTAGAGCTCTAGTACATGGTACTCCAATCAAGGATGCCAAAAACAATAACAGACCTTTATATAAACGAGCTACATGATTCTTTACTTATTACGTGTCTCCATGTCAAGTAGGCTTCTACCTAATCCTTTTAGTTTCTCCTAATTGAATACTCTGACTGTTCCATATAAGGTCCCTAACCTCCCAACCTAGCACATACCCAAACCACCTTCGATGGTTTCTTCTCATCTAATGTTTAATTGGAGCACCCCAACCTTTGCCCCAATAGATTCATTTCTCACATTATCCTTCCTAGTTATACCAGTTTCTTTGAAGCCCATCATTCCATTTCCACAAAAGCAAAATCCCTCAGCCATGTGATATTTGTATGTCTAACAAAACAACTAAAACATATGAAAAATGGATATACAACAGCACTAACTGTGGAGCTTTGGAGCAATGGCTGCCACAAAACAATGAATTTCAGCTCAAAATACTGTACTCGATACATTAAAGACCTTCATGCCTCTAAATAACAATGCTTGACATCCAAATGAGAACAATATGGCTAAATGTCATTTCAAAAAACTAGAAAAGATAAGTGGAAGTTTCGATAATTGAAATGATGATCCTAACAGTATGTCAAAATTGCATGAGATAGATCTTCCCGATATAAAACATCACCTTGTTCAGCAGCATCAGCTGGTGTTTGTGGTGATTTTACTGACAACTGAAAGTTAAATCAGAAATCATTAGCATCATGAGAAAAAATAGTGAAATGTGCACTGACCAAAATCAGCACATGGACAAAGCACAAAATGCCATGATCAATGATCAGTGATCATGGGTCGCTTGCATCCTAAGATGACCCCATGAGAACTACAGAAAAATTCACTTATGTCAATTTTCATACATCTATTTCAGTCAGAGAGTGACCCAGCTTGTCAGCAAGTGCAGCAAGATGCTCCTTTGCATCCTGAAAGACATAACAGAACTCTTAGTAGGAGGTTTAACTACAAATAAATTTACCACAATCTATTGACAGATAAGAATTATAAGTAATGGAAACAGGGCGTGAGAATACTCAAAGAGAGTATAAAAAAATCATGCTCAAGCCTTTTTACTACTGTGATATGGATTCTTGGACATGTCATCAAATTTTTACATAGAGGTGCCTCATTGGACCCCCATCAAGCAATAGAAAGAGTTTGTTAAGAGTCCTGAAGAGAGACAGGTCCCAAGGTGATAACAGGGGACACATACATTGGTGACTCTAAAAAGTTATTACACATGCATTTCCATTTTTGTTTGTAAGTCATCCATGTAAAGTGTAGGTTTGCATGTGCTTATAATGTTTGTTTGTTTGAAAGTATAATGACATAGATTCATCATAAAATAAAGGTACAAAGAAGATCACCTCGTCAAGATAATCAACATCAAGATCACCCGAGTTATCAACATTTCCAAACATGAAACCCAGAAACCGGTTGCCCCCACCAGCCTCCTCATATTCCTCATCATCATCTGCAGATAAAAGACATTACATATTTACTTTTAAACATAAACGGAAGATGCAGAGAAGCTTAACAGAGGAGTATGCATAGCATTACATAGTACTGCAAGAATAACCTACTCACCATCATCCCTCTCATCATGTGACCCACTACCTGACTCGGAACCCATGTTGTAAGAACAGCACAATCCTGCAATCATTATAATAATTCAATTCAGCATATACTGAGACATATTTCGAACAGCCACGTGAGAGGAAGGAGTTTTCCTCTTCTTAGTTGAGATCATTACTTCATAAATATCATTAGATTTGCTTTCTTCTCTTTTCACTCAATTACTTTGCAACCAAACTAATATAATGAATCTTCAAAAGGTGCTTTTCAAAGTTTCAACCATTGGGTAGCTAGTTTAGTACCTATGAAGCACCGGTTTTTCTAATGGGGCAATTTATGTTGAGTTGGCTCCCACACTAGGCTAGAACGGCTGAAATCAGTTGGTGGTGCTTACGATTAGGAGATTAAGGGTACAAGTGAAATAAATTAGAATGCAGGGCTATAGATTTGACCTCCATTTCCTCTCGATTGGGCTAATGATGGAACCCAAAAAAAGAAGGCACATTGATAGACAGAGAAACAGAAAGGAAGAAGAGTAAGGAAGACCAGCATGCTATAAAGGTCCTGAGACTCGTGGGATCTTAGTCAAATTGGGACTCTTGCCCAGACACGTAAGTGGAAGTTTCTTTACTGCAAAGATGAAAAGTAAGGAAGTAAAGAATCAATGATCCCATCCCACAATGGCCCAAAAAATTGATTAGGGTTCATAGGGATTGCTTTCTTATCTTATGGTGCCAGCGAAATTCGAAGGAGCAATTAGCAAAGATAACGTCTTGTATTTCATGAAAATTGGAAGCAGTAAATTGCATTTGAAGTAAAGAATTTGAAAATTCAGCTGGGAAAATTCAATATGAGAAAATTGAACGGAAAATTCAAACTTGCACGAACCTGTGAATTGTACTGTAATCCTCAGTTCCAATTCCAATTAATGGAAATCGCAGGCTTCGAGCACACCATCAAGCTCGAACTATGGAATGATTCGCGATACTGTAACAAACAAAAAACGCGTATTTTGCCCTTTTAT
The DNA here is from genome assembly GCA_036897625.1 of Pelargonium cotyledonis. Taxonomy (NCBI): domain Eukaryota; kingdom Viridiplantae; phylum Streptophyta; class Magnoliopsida; order Geraniales; family Geraniaceae; genus Pelargonium; species Pelargonium cotyledonis. Next base: position 6,629 of record JAYMTA010002256.1, on the reverse strand, counting down.
TTTTCCAAATTGCCGAATCATTCCTTTCTATTTAGGAAGCATACTAATTTGTAGGGTTAAACCAATTTGGAGCTCCGACAGTTGGGGTTTTCAGGGGTTGTGATGGTGATGGTTCCGGCGGCAACGACAAAGATGGAGAAGGGATGAGGGAGGTGGCTACTGGTCCTGGTTTTTAGGAGCACAAACGACAGCGTGGCTGCGAACGGAGGTGGCGGAGTGGTTTGCTCCGGCGAGATCAGATGTGGTTTGCACGAATCCTGCGATTTGGGTGGTGGCGAGGTTCTCCGGCTTACTTTTCCATTCACAGAGGCGGAGTACGGCTGTCCGTGGCGTTCCGGCGAGATCTAGCTTGTGTTTCAGGGTGACCATTCAATGTCTCGACCTTTAGCACAATACGGAACACGACATATATTATAGTAATGTTTCAAGCTCCGTAGATAAGATTATATTAAACCACCAAACATTACAATACGAATGACAATTAAAATTGAAAAACTAAAGATAAACACATTAATGCTAAGTAGGTAAAGGATATTAAAACTAGGATCATAGGAGTTGTCTTCACTTCATGTCGTCTTTAGAATGAGCAAATACTTGAAAATCTTCATCGACTTTAGAAGTCGATTGATGTGATAAGATATTTTGCTTAACCTTTTGACCACAAGTTTCTTGAGACTACACTACCACTTTGGATGAATAAATTATCATCTACTCCTTGCCGCACCTGGACCATATTGTAGGAGATCAATCCGAGTCACTCAACATCTCTACCAGCTAATTTTGATTGAGCCTTGGACGTTGATCTTGTCCCTGACTGATTCATAGCACGACTCATTGGAATGCCTGTTGGAGGTTTTGATAACATGATTCCTTTAACTTTGTTCTCTCCTAGCGGGAATTGATACTCATAACCATATTTTCCCTTGGTACCGTCGTCGTTTGATTGATGACTTTCATAATAGGTAGAACTTCTTGGTGCACTTACTGATGCAGAATGGATGAAGTCATCATACTTTGCTAAACTCTCATCTTCAAAAACCAAATCTTTACTAGATTTATGAACAACTGCATTTATTGAATCTCTTTACAAAAATACTTGAGGAGAAAGGCCAACAATCTTTTTATCCTTCAAACTGACTTGAGGGCATTGAGATCAACAATGATTTCGAGTCCCACAACATGGACATTGATTCCATTGCTTCTCTTTCTTGTATTGAAGCAAAATAGATTTTTCTTCTTTTAAATGAAAGAGGATAGAGGATAGAGGATACCCAAATGTCCTGCATATTGCATCTTTTCATTACTGAAGGACGGTATAGCATCAACAACCGATTTTTTTGCCAAGAACTATGTTTTTATTTTGAAGCACTGATATTTTGTTGTGAAGAACAGACAAGTTACCTTTTGCTTTCATTCACTGAGATTCAAACTCTTTTTTTTGGCCTTATTGGTTGTCTGAATTTGGACTATAAGCTTGGAAATTTCATCTTTTAATACTTCATACTCGGATTGCAACACCCTTAATTGATTGACAACTTCTATCTTCTTAGAATTTGTCTAAAGATCTTGACCGACCAAAGATGATTTCAAAGTTTGTCTTTGAGTTTTAAGTTATGGGCTTTCAAAGTCGTCTTACCATCTTCTAACAACTTAAATTCCTCAATCACACTTTCAAACATACAAATTTGCATAAACATATTTCGGAATGCGCATCACCATTTCCCAAAGAAAAAGTCATGTCTTTGAGCAAAGATATATTGTAGTTCATTTAAATAAGATTAAGAATATTTGAATATTGTCGTCACTTAGCCCGTCTAGCTCAGTTGGTAGAGCGCAAGGCTCTTAACCTTGTGGTCGTGGGTTCGAGCCCCACGGTGGGCGGTATTACTTTTTAATTTTTTTTCTCTCTTCCACTTTACCGAGAAACAGTCAGAAAAATGATGGTTGAACTTGAACCATGAAGCCCTCTTCTGCCAACATTATCCTCTACAACAAGACTTCTTAACCTTTAATCACATTTCCAGAAGTTTTATAGCCTTTTTTATGAACAAAAGAACATGCAATCACTCTCCTCCACCTTAATATCATCATCTGTCCCGCCAAAAATTTGCCATTTCCCCCCCAAATTCCATATTTTCCAGCAATCCAATCAGCTTTACCTCAGTGGGGGCAACTTTTCCAGACCAAAAATGGCTTCTCAGCTCGGTGGGTTCACAGTGAGGTCACAGTCACATAGTATGGACAGTGGTAGTGATGGTGGGTACAGGACACTGATTGAGCATGTGGGTAAGGGAGGACTCAATGTCGGTGATGATCTTGTGGTGCTAATTGATCATTTACAATATGCTTGCAAGAAAATTGCAGCTATTGTGAGCTCTCCTTTCAGTTCAAGCCTCAGTAAGCAGCAGGCTAATCTCACCGGCGGCAGCGATGGGTCCGGCCGGGACAAGCCCAAGCCTCTCGATATCGTGTCGGTGCGTTGATTCACATCCAATTCTCTTTTGTTACAAGATTTTACAATTATTGTTGTTATTGCTTCATATTCAGATTAGGGTTCTGCTGGTGATGTTGTTCAATTTAGAATCTAGGTTGTTTTTGAATGGTTACAGGATTTAACTATAATTGTTGTTATTGCTTCAATGCTTCATATGTGTAGAATAATACTTTTCAGATTTGGGTTCTTGTGATGTTGTTCAGTTTAAGATGGAGGTTGTTTTGGAGAATGCTATATTGAGCTTTAGATTACATGTTTGTCTTGACCAATGAACACTAATGCACTAAAACTTGAGCATTTGGAAGTTAGTTCTTTGGTGAAAATTGAGATTTGATTAGTCTCACAGCTACAGTTTTGTTGTATCTTTCTAATGGGTAAAAAAAAAGGCTTAATTTTAGATCTCACCAAGTACTTCGAGCTTGGACTCTTGCTGAAACTTTTAGCCTAACAACTCTACCTTAGAACCCATATTGGTGCACACTGCACAGTCATCTATTTCGTTGCTAGATGATTTGCCATGCAACTATTTGACGTTAGTAAACCGAGCTTCGGTAATGCATTGATCTTTACTTGAAAGGAATTCATGAACTAGAACACAACCAAAACTGAGATGAGTGGGCAAATGTGTGTTTTTAGGTGTACTTTTCTTCATGTATATGTGGTACAATCCCACGTCAATTCTTGCCACAGAAACCATGTTTTCTTGTTAACAAATAAATTTGAAGAAAGATGATAAAGGAAGAGACAGCTGGCGAGATATCTGTCTTGTTTATGAGGCAAATTGTCAGCTCTAGCAAAGTGATTGTATATGTCATCTTTGTAGTTCCTTTAAATAATAGGGAGTAGTTGTTTTGGACAGTTTTATTAATTAGCCCGTCTAGCTCAGTTGGTGGAGCGCAAGGCTCTTAACCTTGTGGTGGTGGGTTCGAGCCCCACGGTGGGCGATTTTTAGCTTTCTCTCTCTCTCTCTCTCTCTCTCTCACACACACACACACACACACACAATTGGATTCCTCCTATTGTAGAGTTTTGTTATATCTTCGGAATGAAAAAGGGTCTGATTTTAAGCCCTCATCCAAGTTCTTTTGAGCTTTTATGAGCTAGAATGCAACCAAAACTTGGATCATAAGTGGGAAATGTGTGTATCTAGGTCTAATTTTCTTCTTGTCTGTAGTACACGCCCAACGATCCAAGTATATTCTCCCACAGAAACCCGGTTTTCATGTTACCAAAACATTTCTTTCCTTTTTTTTTTCTTGCAGAATGAAATCATTTTGTCATCTCTAAGAAACTCTGGAAAAGTTGCAGTCATGGCTTCAGAGGAAGATGATGCTCCTATTTGGTTAGATGATGATGGCCCATTTGTGGTGGTGACGGATCCTCTTGATGGTTCCAGGAATATAGATGCTTCCATTCCAACAGGAACTATTTTCGGGATCTATAACCGCCTAAGGGAAGTAGACCATCTTCCCAAGGAGGAGAAGGCTATGCTCAATTCACTCCAGAGTGGAACTAAACTTGTCGCTGCTGGTTATGTTTTGTATTCATCGGCCACAATACTCTGCACGAGCTTTGGTTCAGGAACACAGTCTTATACACTTGATCATTCAACAGGCGACTTTATTCTCACAAATCCAAGCATTAAAATTCCTCCTCGAGGTATGTACGTGTAACTATTTGTTCTTCTGAGTAAAATAAAATTGACTCGATTATATTGTTACTGGTTGAATATTTAGGCATTTTAATTATAATAATTATTTGCTTTCTTATGTCAGGGCAAATTTACTCAGTCAATGATGCGCGGTATTTTGATTGGCCTGAGGGTTTAAGGCGATATATAGACACCGTAAGACAAGGTAAAGGCAAATTTCCTAAGAAGTACTCAGCCCGTTATATATGTTCTTTGGTGGCGGATTTCCATCGGACTTTGTTGTACGGTGGAGTAGCAATGAATCCTCGGGATCATCTCCGTCTAGTTTATGAGGCAAATCCTCTCAGTTTCCTTGCGGAGCAGGCCGGGGGCAAAGGTTCTGATGGTAAATGTAGGATTCTTTCAATCCAACCAGTAATGCTGCACCAAAGATTACCTCTATTTTTGGGGAGTCCAGAAGACATAGAGGAGTTAGAGAGTTATGGTGATGTTCAACAAAAAGTGAACCCCGGGTATGAAGTTTGACGCATTGGTGATCACCAGCATGTGGTACATTTTAAAACTGAAAATTAGTGGTTTTTTTCAGCTGTGGTGACTAACTTACTTGTGTCAGTGAATGTTGGACATGAATATGCATGACAACTTGAGTTACATCTATATCTCTAATCACTTGAATAGGCTAAACCTTTTTAGCATATTATGAAGATTCTTCTACTCATAGTTGCTATGATCACCAAAATGGCAACATTTGGTACATTAAGCATAAAAATCAGATTTATTTGTGAAAATAGCATGTAATAATGTGCTCTTTGCCATATGTCCATTTTTTGCACAAATAATTGCTAAGAAATTTGATGATGTATCATGCCTGACTTGACTTGCATATGTACCACTAAACACTAGTATAGGCATAACCTTCTTAGCATCTTACTAGTTAGACAAAATGAAGATGATTTTTTACTTAACACAACCGTTTGGTCAAAAAAAAAAAAACAGTGTTTACTAAAACGGTTGCCACGGGCTTAATACTTGCTAGAAAAATTAGCGGGACCCGCCATTGGAAAGCTGAGACATAGAGGAACATGAAAAAACCAAAATTTCTAGCATACGACTAGTGTAGGGCCTCCTAAGTTACCTTTAAAGGTCCGTCTTTTGTATTCCTCTAACGGGCCCCTGGAAAATTTTTTACGATGGCCCGAAAACTTCGCGGGAAGTTAGTACGTTAATATTCTAGGCGCAGGAACTCAAAAAGCGGGGCCCCGGGTGCTCGTCCCCATTGGCGCAAACCCAAAAACACAACTGCTCGGTCCAAAAAACAGTGCTTACTAAAATGGATGCCACAGGCTTAATACTTGCTATAAAAAATAGCGGAACCTACCATTGGTAAGCTAAGACATAGAGGAACGCAACTGAACCCAAATTTCTAGCATACGACTAGTGTAGGGCCTTCTAAGTTACCTTCAAAGGTCTGTCTTTTCATTCCTCTAACGGTCAAAACCGATGATGGTACCCTTTTGCAAAACAAGCCCCTGGGAAATTTTTTACGGTGGCCCGAAAACTTCCCAGGAAGTTAGTACGTTCAAATTTTAGGCGCGGGAGCTCAAAAAACGGGGCCCTGGGTGCCCTTCCCCATTGGCGCAAAGCCCAAAACACAACCGTTCGGTCCAAAAAAACAATGTTTACTAAAATGAATGCCACGGGCTCAATACTTGCTAGAAAAATTAGCGGGATCCACCATTGGAAAGCTAAGACATAGAGAAATGTAACAATTCAAATTTTCTAGCATACGACTAGCGTAGGGCCTCCTAATTTACCTTCAAAGGTCCGTCTTTTTCATTCCTCTAATGGTCAAAACCGGTGATAGTACCTCTTTGCAAAACGGGCCCCTGGGAAATTTTTTACGGTGGTCCGAAAACTACGCGAGAAGTTAGTATGTTCATATTCCAGGCGCGGGAGCTCAAAAACCGGTCCCCGGGGTGCTAGCCCCCATGGGAGCAAACCCCAAAACACAGCCGTTACGTAAAAAAAAACAGTGTTTACTAAAACGGCCGCAATGGGCTTAATACGTGCTAGAAAAATTAGCGAGACCCACCATTGGAAAGCTAAGTCATAGAGGAATGCAACAAGAGCAAAATTTCTAGCATACAAATAGCGTAGGGCCTCCTAAGTTACCTTGAAAGGTTCATTTTTTTATTCCTCTAACGGTCAAAACCGGTGATGGTACCCCATTCCAAAACGGGCAGCTGGGAAATTTTTTATGGTGCCGCGAAAACTTCGCGGGACGTTAGTACGTTCATATTCCAGACGCGGGAGCTCAAAAAATAGGGCCCCGAGTTCCTGTCCCCATTGGCGGAAAGCCCAAAACACAGCCGTTCGGTCCTTTGCAAAAAGGGCCCCTGAGAAATTTTTTACGGTGGCTCAAAAAGTTTGCGGAAAGTTAGTACGTTCATATTCTAGACGCGGGAGCTCAAAAATTGGGGCCCC
>JAYMTA010002255.1:0-17015 GCA_036897625.1 Pelargonium cotyledonis | reverse complement strand
ATGTGTACGCTCTCCTTGCCCCCCCCCCCCCCCCCCAATATGTCGAACAACCTCCAACAACCACCAAACGACCATCAGCACAACTCGCCAAACCAAGCCCATTGGTCTCAGCTTGCCCGTGAGCATATCCTACGTGGGAGCCACCCCGGACTCTCCCCGGACTGAATTTTGTCGGCCACAATCTCGCATTATGTTGTCGACGCACTAATCACCTCTTGTCGAATCCAAACCGCCACAAACGAAAGCAAAAATCGTCATTCTAGATAAGCAGCCGCCGTTCTTGACAGAAAGAGAAAACCATACTCGGCAATCACACTCGCCAACTTAAATGTTTCAACTTTGTTTTATATATATAACAAATTCATATTGTTTAGGGTTGATTTTAGTCTAATCTTGTGCTTTGAGGTCTACAACATATTGTAAAGAAAGAAAATCATTTCAAAATGGAAGTCTGGAAATGACTTAAATTGTGCACATGTAGTATGCACGACCTATGCACCTAGCTAGTACAATTTTATGTTGTACATTTAGCCCTTCTCGTCCCCAATATTAATACATTTTCACACATAGCTCTTCCAAACAATCATGCCGAGTGTGTGTAGAACACAAGCGTTAAGTGTGACCCTATTACGCGTAGGCATTGGCGGAGCCAAGGGTAGGACATCATAGGCCATGGCCTATGCTAGGTTATATAAAAGTTAGTAAAATGTAGTCAATGAATGATGATTTAGCTCAATGGTTAGTTGTTCTTTCATATATGGCCCATGACATGAGTTCAAAACTCAACCAAGGTAGTTTTAAATTTAATTTAACTTTTTCACAGGGGCCAGAAAGAGAATTTAAAGCCCAATGATTTTGTTTTTATGAAGGGGCCATAATTATTTTTAAGTTTCTTTTTTACACATTAATTTTACACTATCTTAAAAAAAATAATAATCCAGACCATAATAAAAGAACTAATTTGGTCTTTAAATTTGCGTGTTCTAATCCATTTTAGTTCTCTCTTTTTTAACTCATAATAGTTTCTAAATTTTGGTATTTTGACCTAATTTTTAAAACAAAAAAATCTAAAATGATTACTAAACTTTCAAATATTGCCTCAAAATGGTCATTAACCTCTAAGTTTATATCAAAAGTCCATAAAAAAAATTAGGTCAATACTTAAAAAAATTAGAGACTATTTTGGATTATAAAAAAAAAAAGAGAACAAAATGGGTGTTTTACCTATATTATTTGCAGACAAAATATGCATTAAAATAGCCCTAATTTACTATTTTTTCATATAACAATTCAGACAATTAGATTTAGTATCAAATAATCCGAAAAAAATGGCCTATCCCTCACGCCAATTCGGGCTCTGCCACTGCGTGTAGAAAAACACAAAGTAAGTGTTGTCCACATAAAAAGTTTCCCCTTAATATGATTAGTGTTAGCATGCTACATTCGGAATTCGTGTTGAATCAAATCATTGCTACGAGAGGACATATGCAAACAATCTCTCGTAACTCATGTATACTAGCCATCATTATCAAAAAGTCATATCAACAAGTTTTCATCCATCTTTTACTCAACAACACACTTAAGCAAGCTTGGAAACCCGGCCCGTAAACCTGATTGTCATCTCTAGTGGTGTGCTCATTTCATTCTCGCGATGCACACTTCCAAGGTCGCAAGGTAGGAAGTCAGGATGCGACATCCATGCACGCATGCGACTTCATTGGCACTCATGGACCATCGTGTTGCACATCCACATACATGCACATTTTCGCACTCAAGCCTCCCATGTTGCGGTGCAATGAGAAAAGTCACATTGTTCCTAATTGGGAAAACCCATCAACTCCTATGGACTATTGCATTGTCTTCTCTTGTTGTGCAATTTGTCTCTTATATTGCGACAAAGAAAATAAGAGCTTATACGCACATCTTTCGCTTTTCTTAGGTTTGATTTCAAGATTCTTCCTTATTTCTAGGATGATCTACTCTCATGACAACTTTTGATTATAAAATAAAAATAGGAAGAAACCTAAAAGGAGCTCTCAAAAGCATCAAGTGATACATTACGCCTCTAAGAAAACTCTTTTTTTTTCAATGGCAACATCCAAGACATCAAGAGAAGTTTCTCACCTACAAGAGAACCATCGTCTCCCAAAATCACTTGTGATGCCTATCCATCAAAAGAAGTTCTCAAAGCTCACAAGGAAATCCATTAGGAACCATTCCTTTTAAAAACCAAATTCATTCTCAAGGAACCACAATATTATTATATTTCACTCAAAATATCTTCAGAGCCTCTGTAATCTCGAAAATCATGATGGATCACTACAACATTGCTTGAAGTGGTGGACACTCCTCATATTTCCATACCAATCCACATTGGTTGGAGGAAATGTGTAGGTTCTAAGCCTCACCTAACGCGCATAGGAAGTGTGCCCGAGAAGGTAGGATCAGAGTTCACAATGGGCTCCAAAATGGCCATCACATCATCATCAATTTATCATATGTATCAACGCGGCTCAGTTTGTGAGTATAAAATACATCCTCCTAGATGAAGATGAAGAACCTCATTCTTGATATTCTCATCTTCCTTTTTCCTCCATAGTTCTTCTTAGTGAAGTGTAGTTTGGATCCCTTACAATAGATTCATACACTCACGCTCAGAATTTTTTTTAGGCACACATTCAAATCTGTCGGTAATGTTGTAGTATTCTTGTGGTGTAGGCTCCATAATCTAAGAGTTAAGACGTAGCCTCCATCTCCACCTCCTATTACTTCAAATTTAGACAAAATCACTACAACAATAATTTTTATAATAATAATAAAACACAACAACTATATTAACACGTGGAAAACAAGACAACAAGCTTTATTGTGCTCGTCCAACCCAAATCGAAGAGACACCATTCATATCCACACCACTTCCCACCTTAATTTCGTCCAAGTGTGATTTTTTTTATTTTTTTTTTGAGCTATCTCAAAGTTCTCACCTCTCCATTACCCTACCACAACTCTCATCTAAGGGTACCTCCATCAATGGCTTCAATACGTATGAAACTCTATACTCGGTCACATTTCAACAAGATATTCTCAATTGCAGAAAACATCCTTGATTTTATCAGGAGTATCATACTATCACATCCAGCACCTTCTGTGAATGTGAAACAACACACGCATATTGCATACTTGTTACCCAATAGATGAAATACAGTAAGAGAAAGTTACAAGTTATAACTGGCAGTTCACTACCAGATTCCCCAACTGGACTTCAGAAAACAAGAATACTATACTATATTGAAAATTCAAGCACGATGAATATTTCATAAAAAAAAAAATTCAAAACCATGACACGAACGAAAGGTGTGCCCTGGCTCGACTTTTATATATATTGAACTGTATATATAAACGTAACTGTATTACAACTGAGAGCAAGCTACCTTAAGTAGGAAGCCACTGCAATGAACTCAACTCCAAAAGAAGATAATAGACCGCCCTCACAAAAACAAATATTTGACAATTACACCCACTGGCCACCTCCCACGTGGATACCACACCATACCCACCCGCATATATTTATAACAGTGAATAAAAAATTAAAACCTATACACATGCATGCAACCCTCCATGTTTAACTCATGAAAACATTTCGAGGGTTCTAAATGACTGATGAACAAAATTTTAAGAATGAAGTAGGAGAAAAAGGACAGACTGCTGGTGGAGCCCAGCATCTTATGCCGTAGAATAGCTACGGAGAGATTCACCAGATGGGCAGTGCCAGTGGAAGTGGGAGATCTGGTGTCTCGGCTAACAACACTTTGCTTCTCTTTTGAACTTGGGCATACAAATACAATGAAGGAAGCATTTTGAAGCTGAAAACCTACGAGACTAGCAGATCTCCGCAACCATTAGACCAGCCACATTTTCTTTTTATGGGGCCGGGCAACAACTCTTGAACTTGTCCAGATCATTACCAAATGAATGGAATAAACAAACAACTAGGAGTGTGAGCAAAAATACGAGCCACAACATGGCATCAAATGCACAGTTCACAAGGTAGCAGCAGCAGCAGCTGATGCTTTTTCCAATTTTTCCTTCTCAATCTCTGCTCTCCTCTGTTCAGCATGTTGGGCAATGCCGTTTGCCAGCGCTTGAAAATGAAAGTCAAGTGTCTGCGTAAGGCTCTGAAACCTCAATGGGTCTGATGATTGCATAACTAGATTCGAAAAGAATTTTGGTTAGAGAAAATGAGAGTTCAGTGTCACAAGTTATGCAAAGAGCCAAGTGAAAACGACAAGGAGTTTATGCTTGCTTACCTTTAATTGTATCAACGAACATAATGAAAGGATCCACTTCATCGATAGGCGATTGTAACTCTTCATCATCACTGTAGTCATCATCAGAGTCATATTCGTCTGAGTCATGTGAACGGAAAGCCTTTGCCTGCCAGATCCAATGTCAGGTGATGATAGAGTAAACAAAATCACATAGAAAATGCACCATGGAATTTTACACTTGCCAAGAACTCCATGACAATGCAGAATATATTTTATAGCCACAGATAAAGTGACAGTATCAGAGCAAACATAATCAATACAAAAAAAAAAAAAAAAAAAACCCCAAAAGTTCCTAGGAAAATTTGTTTGAGGTTCTGTTTAGATCATGGAGAGAAAGAGAGAAAAGTGCAAGGCAAAACTATTTAGGAGGTTAAGGGCTTGTTTAGCTATGGAGTATTTCCTCCAGTTTTTCAGAAAACTATTATCAGAAAATTGGAAAACTTGTTTAGTTGCACAATTTTCTACTTGGAAAAATGGATTTTTTTTTTTCAAAAATAGCTTCAAAAAGAAAATTTGTTTTTTTTATTTATAGTTTTCCAAATAAAAAACTCATTTTCCCACCGCTCATTTTACCTTCTTTTTTTGTCTCACGGGTATATAGTATGTATGAATGTTTCTATTTTTCAATTTAAAATTAATTCTACCTTACATCGTTCTAATTTAGAATCGAAATAATAAAAAATGAAAATGTTACAACTAAACAGGTTTTCCAAATTCTCCACATTTTGCATAGAGAACATAAAACTGAAACTGAAAACTGTATTCTACAACTAAACGGGCCCTAATGTCCTCCCAACAGAACTTTTACTCCCTTACGGTACTACTTCTAAAACACCACAGTGCATCTACCCCTGGCATTTACTTTGGTTTTCTAGTAGGAATCAATTGATGTAACAAAGACAATTGAGAACTCTAGCTTAAGGATTTGTTTTCCTAAATGGATAGAAGATGAGGAGTTCAAAAATATATCTAGATGTATGCAGGTAATATTTTGAGTAGGAAATGAACGTGATAAAGTTAACGAAAAGATAAACTTCATTGTATATACAACTCTCACCTGTGACACTAATCTCTGAAGTTGTTTGCTGTCAGCAACATCACCATCTTCACCTTCAACTCCCATTTCCTTGTCAGACCCATCACCGTCCTCTTCATCATCATCAGTTTGGAAACCATCCATACCATCATCGTCATCAGCTTCTTCTTCCTTCTCAGCTTCTGCCCATGGTGGAATAATACAAAACATGAGAACGTCACATTTATATGACACACTACTGATTTGAACGACATAGAACAGAGAATCAGGCAGATGCCGATAAGGTTAAAAATTAAAAATAAAAGACTGGATCATTTAGATATATAAATTCATGCATATATCATGTGTGAGAGACCTGCAACTTGTTCCTTGTATGCAACTAGAAGATCAAGGGCAGCCCTGAAAACACGTCCCAAAGCCTCCCCAGGTAATTGGTCCACAGGAAGTGTAAGAAGTGATATCAACCCTAAGCAGCAAACTTTTTTGTCATGTTCCCTGAACAACAAAATTCACGAACATGATATTCCAAATACAATATAAATACATGAAAGAAAGATGTACACAATTTAAGTGAGAACAAAAACCTTCTAAAATTAACACGCGTGCCACTCTTTTTAACTTGTTGCAACATCTGAAACCAGAGACTGAAAATTTCTGTTGCAACACCAAGCTTTTGCAATATGCCAAGTGTGAATGCAGCATTGTAGAAAAGAGCATCAGCAACCTGCAAAAATATGCGGATAACATTTCTCAACATCACAATTTAACCCCAAAACATACTTCAATGTACTACAAGTAAAAATTGAAGGAAATGCCTAATTATACCAAAAACATCTAACATTGTGAACAACAGGACCACAGTAAATTGAAGCATGATGTTATAATACAGCTACTCTATCATTGGTCCATTAGTTACATGATTGTGTAATGTCATTTTTTAACAAGTTCAATTTTAAAAGGCAACATAAACATAAAAGATATAGAAACATACAGTTATTTGCTCAATTTATCATAGTAAACTGCTTCATTTGGCCAAGTACAATACTTCGGATAAGGAGTATAAATAGATAGTTATTTACTGAGTCACATTCAAAAGAAGAAATAAAAAACTAATTTAATCCAAATACTAACAGTCAAATCATACGTGGGAACCTGAAAATTCATGTAGGGCACTTTTCACATCAATGGAATTGTAACAGTGCTATAGAAACACATCTTATACACCTATTTGTAACAAAAAAACTATGACATCGGGCATTTGAACAACCAAATAGCCTACAAGGAAAGAATTTTTGAAGATTGAAATACAATTTTCAAACAGACTAAGTAAGCTGCCATATCCTTACCACTTGAACAAGTAAAGATTTCAAGTAGGATTTTTCGGTTCGGTGCAACCGCTCAACTGTGATTCTGAGATATGGCTCAACCCAATAATCTACCTGCCCTTTGCAGTTTTGGAAGACAACCTCAATGAGCTTTGGAGCAGGCTCAATATCACTATCCTCCAAATTTTTATCTCCCATGATCTGCATAATGGAAGCTAGAAATAATATATCTGATGAATCATTACATGCTAGCACATTAAACATATTAAAATGTAGGAAGTTTCTTTTCTTTCTTTCTCAAAGCTTCATTCAATACCAGGTAGTAAAGAGTAAATTTACAAATATGGAACTCACAGTTGAAATCATATTCCAAAGACTTTGCTGGTAATCTGGTTCCTTGCAAGAAAGGAATTGTGCTGTTCCCCTCAATATGTAGTTGTCAAGAGGCACCAGAATATCTGGATGACCATAAAAACTTGTGAGAAACAAATAATAGAACAACCTTCATAATAAATTAATTTCTGAATCCATTCATTAAATATGAATTATTTATTACAAAGTAACAGAAGAGAGATTCAGTAGTGAAATGTTTATATACTTGGAAAGAAGTCAATTGCCCAATCTGCCAATGCTTCCATCATCAAAGGCCATAGACTCCACATCTCCAGCGATATTGTCGGGGAAAAGAAAGTCATATATGATACAATTTCCAAAACTTCTTCAAACACCTCTGTAGAATGCATCGGAGAAATAAGAATTGAATTAGAAAGTGAACAAAGTACAGCAATGATGGAAACTGATCATCTAGAGTAATTAGATGACATGAAACTAAAATCTTTAGCAATAAATGCAATAGCAGTTCAATGACTGAAAAAACTTTAACAATTAGAAATAAGCTCACACAGACCCCATTGTAGGGGCTGCTTGTGATTCCACCCCAGCAGCTAATCATATACCTTATTTCAGGTTCAGTGCATACCATGTTGTAGGTAACTCTCATCATAACTTGATTAAGTATAACAAGTGATATATGCATATTATATGGAACTAAACTTTATGAAGAAATTTAGTAAAAAATGAGACATTAAAGGTATCAAAGAAAGCTTATAATTGTCGTATGTTTGCATGTATACCTTGGCCATCAGTTGTCAACATCCTACGCATTATAGGAAGCAAAGTTGGTTCAATTTGGACAAAAAGGTGAGGTAGCCTGCTAACTGATTCAAGAATTGTGCTTATAGCACGCAAGCAACCAACGGCAGCCAGAGCACCAGGATCATCAGCATCATCTTCTGCTTCAGCACTGTTCATGCACCTCCAAAATGCAGCAGCCTGAAATTAGAAGGATAATGCCTGTCAATCAGATGTTACTGGAGTATAGAAAATTATGAAGTTAAGAAGCTAAGTTACCAAGTTTTGACATAATCCAAGAGCATAAGGTGCCATTTCCTCCCCAAACTTATCCACTATGGTCTCCAAGGTGAAGACTAGATCCTCATTCTCGACTTCATTCATAAGCTTAAAAAACTCTGTAGACAAAAGTTCAATTTACATAATGAGTTGCACAACAACCATTAACAAGAAAAGTTTCAAAATCTACATACCATCAAGTAGTTGCGGAAGAATTGGACGGATCTCATTCAGATCTGTATAAGAGGCAAATGCTATCAGAAACCTGATATAGTGATATAACTCATAAAATTGGTCCTACAGTCTGAGAAACAAGATAGCTAATACCTCTGCAGGCTTCAACAAAAGAGCGCAATGCAAAAACTGAATCCACACGAACAGGAAGCTCTGGATCACGCATTCCAGAAACAACACTTTGCAATGCTTTACGGAAATTATTTTGGTCTGCAAAGGTAACATGGGCATACTGTCCTGCGACCCAAGCAGCCTAATATTTCACACAACAAAACATAAAAACCAAAAACCAAAATTAGCCTTCACAAAAAACAGAAACAATATACAACAATAAACAAACTCAAATATCTGCAGTTAGTTGAGTCAGCAGACACAAGGTAATGTTCTCAGATGTCACACAAGGCAATGTCTTCATAGATCACTCTATAATTCTCATGACTTAAATTCTAAGATCATCCAAGGATACGTTTTCAAAAATACCCTCACACATGTGTGCGCACACACACACAAGTCAAACCAGACAAAATTAAAATGGAGTAAGTTCCATTCATTCAGATGGATTTGTCTGATCATACAGGACACTAGACAACCCAGGTCTTTTTCACTCACATAAGTCATATAAAAATACATAACCAACATGCTAATACACCAATACGTCCAATTGAGCTAACACAAGCAGTCTAGATGTTCATTTTTCTCACTAGCATAAACAAAGCAGTGAAGCCTAAAAAATTAGCACAGCTGAGCAACAAACCTTGGCTCTAAGATGCCCAACAGGACTGCAAAACTCAGGGAAGACGTGTTGTACTAACATACGCTCAAGTTCAGACTTGTAGGGTTCAGTCTGTTTCAGTTTATCACAAAGCGCTCCAATAGCTAGAAGAGCACCATCCTTTTGCCGATAAGGTTTATACTCCACTGGTGATTCATCATATCTGCAACAGGGGAAGATAAAGTATATAAAACCAATACTGAAAAAATAATTAAACAATACAGTAAATATTGCAAAACAAAATAACACCTCTTAAAAATTTCAACAATAAATTGAATAAACTTTTGAAGGTTCTCCTTTCCACGTTTTCTGACCAACTCACTAACAAAATCCATGGAAGCAGTCCTAGGACTATACAAATCTTCAATAATATCTGCAGCAACAAAAAACAAGTCAACTATTATAATTCTAAATCACGAGACAAGATAAATCCATAATTTTGAAGACATACCATATCCCTTCCTCACATACTCATGAGGGTCTTCATCCCAAAGCTTTTGATCATTGTCACTAAAGCACATAAGGGGGAAAACAATCTCAAATAGAAGAACATCCAGTCGTGGTTGTAGCAAATTATACATGCTATTCTTGGAGATGCTGCAAATAAAAATGAAAGGCGCAGTAATAATTAGCAGTGCACTGCAATGCAAGTCCTTCCGGCAAATATATCCAAATACTGATAGAAAAAGCAACGGCTACTGATCAATTGCCCACAAAAATTGATTATACTAATGAAAGAATGAACATCTCCACCCAACAATAAAAGCAGGAGTTAAAGACCCATTCTTAAGATATAAGTCACAAACAGTTTCATAAGAAAATCTCAGTTCATAATATTAAAATCAATCTGCGTTATTGTTAACATGTGACACATATAATAAGTGCAACATCAAAATGAAAACTTAACTAGTCTTGCAAACACAAGATAATTAATGTTGTCAACTAAATTCGAATTCAACATAATAGATTCTCAAAATACAATTATCTAAATATTTTATGTAATTATGCAAACAATAAACTCAAGGATTCTATTTGTAAGTTTTGCACACATGTATATAAATTTTATTTATACAACTCATAAGGGTAGAATGGTCATTTTAAGTCAATAGTTAACAGAGTGAAAGAATTGTCTACCATTGCACAAATTTTGAAAACTCTAGTACCCAAAAACACGTTTTAAAACATATGGGTACATCATGTGCTTTGGGACAAAAATATAGGCCCCATCTATATTTACCCCTGAAAAATTCTGACTTTGATATGAAACTGAACATTGGGCTAGAGAAAGATGTGTATTCAAACCTTTGGATACTGTCATACTCACATAACATTATAACAAAAAATAACGTCAGGTGTGATAATGAGGAATCATATTTCACAAACCTGTTGCTTAGGTATTGAAGAATGAGGTTCGTAACTCTGTCAGGTAAATAGCCACCAACACGTATCACATTCAACAAATTTAAGTGGCACTCCAAAATTTTCCCTGCATAACTCTTCTGAAACATTTGAGCAAATGATCTGTTTTCTGGGCTCTGAAGCTTCAAATCTCCAAACCTGTGGCATTGGATGCCAAATATCCAAGAAACTCAGAAATTTCCCTCTGCTATAAATAAATTATATTCATCTTAAAACTCACCGACTGTACAGCCTGTTTAGTATATGAACTGTCCACTTTTTCACCTTCCACCACCCCCAAGATTTGCGGAGTTCAGGATCTGTAGGCTGGCCCTCAATGGGAACCGGCCTCTCCAGTATATTTAAGAACAGCATCATCCAAGCATTGAACACGTTTGGATCAAATAACTGTTTGGGGATCTCCAACTGCATGAACAAACAATAACAGAATATGACATGTAATAAATATATGAGTGTGTGTCTGAGTGTAATAACATAATACTGTTCTGGCATGTTGAAGGAAGTAACATTATTGTATCCTTGGTAGTGTACTCATAATAACTATCAACGTAAAACTTTTTCCATGCAGCAATATGCAATAATAATACCATAACTCCTTATTACACTGTAATTAAAACAAGCGAATAATGGTATCTAAGAGTATTTTACTGATAATGACAAACATATATGATCTGTATAGCTCACAAACTAACAGCTTTGAAATAAAGAAGTAGATAAGAGATAAAGACAACTTGGATAAACATACTATCTTGCCAACTAGCTTAAAGGCTCAACACAAAAACAATTGCAAAACAAGGTGTTCCAAAGCGCAGATTAAATTTCATATATAAAATGCAATCCATACCATCACATGAGTATATAAAGACAACATGATGCGGATCTCTCAATGCAAACACTTACATATATGGAAGACCAGAATATTTTACAAATCAACTTTATCAAATCAGCTACTTCAATCGATGGGTTGACGATCTGGGCAAGCCTGTTAAAAATACTGAGCAGATGAGGGAATGTCTCCTCGACGATGTGAGATACAGGTGTCCTCTCCTCATCTGACTTGAACCTAAGGATATAATCGATGGGACAAATTAAGTGACAAAACTAAATCGATTTGTTGCACGTTCTGTAAACAAGACAAAACCTCAAATGAGATTAAAGTTAATGAAGCCCTTGGATAGTAAATTGAAAGGACTCCAGCAACGCCTTCTATCAGTGATAAATACTCAGTAGCATGATGCAACCCACACATAGATTTTAAAAGGAAGGGTCAATTGCTAAAGTTGAAAGTATCATATCCTCAGATTTATAATGATGGAGAGTTCTACAACCAATGTAAACTACCAAAGTAATGTGTTCTTTGTTATTTCACAGAGACAACTTGATAATAAGAGCCAAATACATTCCACAAGGAACAAGGATATGGATAACATGTCACTGGAAGTACAATACAACGTCATAAAAATAAAAAATTCTAACTAGACATACAATTTATATATCAGTTTGTCTGGAACTACTCAAAAATGAAAGTACATCAGAATACTTACTCGTAAGTTCTATACCCATTCTGAGATGAAATTGCACAAGGACCAAACCTATGTGTGATTAGTATCACTTAATAATCTTAAAGTTGTTTAAGATATTCTCATAGCAGCAGTAGGTAGCAAAACAAAAAGAAACCAGACAGTAAATTTAAGGGTTAAAGTTATGGTTGATCCTCCAACTATACACTTGTATCATGGTTGATCCTCCTACTATTTTTTAAATCACCAACAGTACCCCAACTACACATTCTCATCATCAATGCCCAAAAATACAATTCCGTTAATTTTGTGAAAACTCTGTTAGTTGCTGTTAGTTTGAGACAAAAAGAAGCATGTGTCTGGCACATGACTTCATCTTCTTCCTTATTAAACATCATGTTTGCAGCAAACATGCATCCAATTAGAAACAATTGGCTTCATATATATGATAATATCCCCGTTTCCTTAGTACAAATCGCCAATTCTAAATGCAAAATCTAAAAATTACTATGCCATTATTATCTCGTATAAACTCATCTCATAATTAGAGACTTTCTCGCGGACAGCTACTACCGGCTCCGGTGGAGCTTGCAATTTGCGGTTGCGCAAGGGTTTCCAGATCTGAGTTGGGTTGCTTGTTTTGAGATCGAAGTTGGGTTTGAGATAAGTGATGATTCATTGTTGGAGCTGGAGAAAGCTCGCCGGAGTGGGTGACGTTTTTTGGGAACACCAAACCTGTTAGGGGTTAGATCGGAGTCGTGCCAGACGTGACAGGATAAGTAGAAGAGTTGTCGACGTCGAAAATCCAGCGTTCAATACTCTGCTAGAGGTGTTGGTTGGTGACATCCATATATGAAAATTGATTGAACTAGAACCAATATGAATTAATTCATATATACGTAACAATGCCAATCAGATAGAATGAAAAAGAAAAAGCTTATTGAGAGGCTAAAATACAGTTCTCAAACTTCAATTTGGGTGCCTGAATCTGCTCTGCTACTTTTTATCTAAAATGGCGTAGTGCATATTAATTAAACAAATCGATAAAATCAATTTGAATTTTGTAATAAAAATGAGTTTGATTTTGAATTAGAATTATTGATTTTGAATTACGTTTATGTGAAAGTGAATCAATTGAGTTTTAGTTTTGATTTAGTTTAAAAACACTAATTGAATCAATTAGATATCTGTTTGCTGCAAACATGATGTGTAAGGAAGATGATGAAGTCATGTGCTAGACACATGCTTCTTTTTGTTTCAAATTAACGGAGTTTTCACAAAATTAACGGAATTATATTTTTGGGCATTGATGATGAGAATGTGTAGTTGGAGTACTGTTGATGATTTAAAAAATAGTAGAGAGATCAACCATGATACTAGTGCATAGTTGGAGGATCAACAATAACTTTAACCCAAAATTAAATATATAAGGCAAATTTGCTCGCATAATCATTTGATATTTTATGAATTTGATTATAAAATCTCTCATTTAGGAAATCTCATGCTATGTCTCTGTGAGCAAACTCAGATCTCTGCTGATTGGTTGTATTGTATTGCAGAGTTTTGGAGTTTCATGGGCCCAGGGTTTTGTTTCAAGCCCACAAACTTTGCGAGCCCAACCCAAACACTTGATTTTGACCCGAAAATAATTATCAGTATACAAAAACGGCGTCGTTTAAGAGCCATACATAACTTTTTTCACACGTGCCTGTTCCGTCATCGTCTGTTTCTCTCTGGCTCTCTCATCGTTAAGCTCTGTAAAAGAGAACCACCCAGATTCTGAGCTCTCGCTGCGCAACAGCGAAAATACAAAGACGAATAGCTTGCATTTCTTGTTGCTAAGGCTCAACTGAAGAAGAAGAAGAAAATGAGCGCTTTCTGTGGAATAAGGTCTTCGCCTACCTTCGATTTGTCGTTCCCTTCGCGAGTAGGACTGTCCTCCACTTTCATCACCCGGTACTGTTCTCTTCTTCTTCTACTGCTACTTTTGAACCTCTTTTCTCTGTATTTCTGGAATGATTCGTGCTCAGTTGATCATCCAAATTTTCCTTCTAGAAGAAGATAAGTAGCAAAATAAGGAGTTTTTTTTTTATTAATTTTCTCTTACAATGGGACAACAATGTTTGATATGGTGAAGAATTTTGCTAGATGAGTGAACAAAAAGAAATGGAAGGTACGTTTGTTAAGTTGCATGGATGTTTTTTTTACCCTTTTTTTTCTTCTTCTTCTTAATGTTCAATGTGCACTATGATTGGAGTCCTTGTCACTTGAACTCTTAGAACATTTAGGGTTGGTTTGTGTTTCTGAATGTGCAAGTCAACTAGTTACTGAAAGCTGGTGAATTCAGATATTTCAGTGAAATGTGATATTTTGGCCTACACTATATTGGATTTGTAGTGAATTTATGAATTGATGACTTCCTTGCTTGATTAGTGCCAAAATACTTGGCAAAAATATTTTTGATTTACTTGTCAAGTCATAGAAATAGGATATTAATGCAGTTGTTATTGCATAGGACTCAAGTTTCATTTCCTGAGAAGCTCTTCTTTCGCCAAGCGAGACCTGGTGAGTAGTTAAACTCATCCCGTACCAAACCCCTTTGCCAAAGATAAATATCAACCATTTGCACTCACCTTTCTTTCCGCTATTATAACAGCTGATTCTGAGATAGAGGGATCATGCAGCTTGAAAGTGGTTTCCCGATCCCAGTTAGCATCAGAAAGAGAAGAAGCCAAGGCTGTCTTGACTTTGCTCTTGAAAAAACAAGGTCTGGCCACTGCAATGGCTGCAAGAACCTGCAAGAAGTCTGACCTTTTCATTGACCACCTTATCTCAAGGCTTCATTCTGTTTACAAATCTCGGTATCTAGAAGGTTCGATATTATCTACTACAACTTCTCCTTTGCAACAACAATATTGATATATTCTTAATTTACTTTTGTTAATTCCAACTCCCCTTTAATGCAGGAGAAGAGCTTACAACTCTTGAGATCAGGGAAGCTCTCATTCCTTACCTTGAATCCCTCTGTGAAGAGTATGGAGATATACTTGTGAACATGGTGGAGAACTTTCCTGGGGCACCTATTAAAAAAAACACAACCGCACCTGTTGAGATAGTTACACCTATTCCTCTGCCTCAATCAAAACTCGACTCCTGGAAGCAGAAAGCCATAACTCGAGTCAGCGAGACAGACCCGGCTGGACACCTTCCCCCTAGTATTGCCTATCTCGTTGACCTTGGCTTGGATCTTGACAAGATCAAGAGAATTACACGCAGATTTCCAAAATTCGCCTGCTACACGTTGGATGGGAAAATCAGGCCTGTTGTTGAGTTCTTTCTTGATCTTGGGATACCGAAATCAGACATTGCCACCATCATCTACAAAAGGCCCCAGTTGTGTGGAATTAGTCTCTCTGAAAACCTAATACCAACCATGTCGTTTCTAGAAAAAATGGGTGTGGACAAGGAAAAATGGGCCAAAGTGATATTCCGCTTTCCACCACTTCTCACTTATAGTAGGCAGAAACTGACGGCAACAGTTGATTTCCTCTATGAAATGGGGCTTGCATCAGAGAGTATAGGTAAGATTCTAACACGGAGCCCAAGTATTATGAGTTACAGTGTGGAGGAAAAGCTACGTCCAACAGCTGAGTACTTCCGCTCCTTGGGGGCTGATGTTTCTGCTATTCTCCTGAGATGCCCCCAGACCTTTGCTTTAAGTATTGATGCTAGTTTGAAGCGCACAACGGAATTCTTCTTGGAGAGGGGATACAGTGTGGAGGAAATTGGGACCATGATTTCCAGATATGGAGCTTTATATTCTATTAGCGTGGTGGAGAACTTGACACCAAAATGGGAGTTCTTTCTGACCATGGACTATCCAAGATCAGAGCTGGTTGAATTCCCTCAATATTTTAGTTACAGTCTGGAAGGGAGGATCAAACCCAGGTATGCACTTGTAAGGGAGAATGGAGTCAGGATGCTGCTAAACCGATTGCTATCATTGTCGGCTCGTAGATTTGATACGGCCTTAAAGAATAAAATAAATAAAAAGTTATCAGTTGAGGCTTCCAGTGTTGCAGACAACACCGATAATCTGCAGTCAGACATTGAGTAGCGAGAACTCTGTACAGACAATCGTTAACAGTTCAGGATGCCAAATATGAAAGGAAATTTGGTGGTACAGTTGCCAGGTAAGAAACAATCAAAACCCTCGTTGATGCTCTTGATGCATACTAGAATCATTACTTTTGTTTCAAGAATTATAAAAATGTATTTGAATCAACCGCAACAGCGCTGAAAAACCTGGCCATGACTTTGTCGTAACGAATAAGCTATACATCATAAAATTTGTGTTAACCCTAAATGGAATGAACGATCGATGCTTTCCTTTGTCATGTGTCCATACATGAATGTAATTTTACATTCCATTATATAGTCAATGAACTGCTAACTACTTTTGATGCTAATGAAACTGATGGTAATTTTGTTTATCTTCCAATTATTGTGGAGTGCATTATCAGGAATAAGATGCTATCAGACCTTAATAGGCCTGAAAATATTTATGCTTTTCCATTAAACTACACAATGTTATTTGATTGCTACTCTGGAGAATTTGAATGCTGTCACTCTACTTTGTTTTAAGGATATTGTGAGTAGGAATGTAATTTTACTTTTCAACAGTTTTAAGGATATTTACTTATTGAGGAAACCCAGTTTTTAATTTTTTTTTATAGTTTTTAGAGATTGAGTTGTTATCTAATTCAGTGATTTATTTATTTAGAACATTCAGTGAGGGGTTAATTATGGTTTTTGCCCTAAATATCTAGGACAAATGCAATAATATTTTTATTATTATATTTGTAAATAAATATCTGACAAATGAACTCAATTTTTTAAGTACTGGAGAGTATAGTTTGCAACTCTTCTCTCTCTCTCTCTCTCTCTCTCTCTCTCTCTCTCTCTCTCTCT
>JAYMTA010002254.1:0-17025 GCA_036897625.1 Pelargonium cotyledonis | reverse complement strand
AGATGAAAAACTCCAGTCTTCCACCCTAGTAACAAATGAGGAAGATTTAACAGCTAAATGAACAACCTTAAGCCTTAACCAAACTAACAACCCAAGGAAACATACTAAACAAAACATGAAAACATAATCTAAATAAAACATGGAAATATCCATGACCTCTACCAAAGGATTTTAACGAGAGTAAACCCTTTGTGTGACTGGGAGTTACCCAGTTCAGCAAGCCGATGGCTTTAGCCCTAAGCTGTCCAACCAATGCTGAACAATGACAGACTTTCCTCACTAACTGAATCAGACCACAAAACTCGAGACAACCCCGCAACCTGATTCTATCACGGAAGCCGCCCATCACTCTCTTCTCTCTTCGCGAACTTGAGCCGCCCACCACCGTTGGAGGCACTCGGCGAGTTGTTACCCAACCAGTTCACCAAGCCCAACAACACACCTCGTCGAACCAAACCCTATCGATCTTAACTTGCATGTGACCTGATCTTATCACGAGTGCCACATCGAACTCTCCCCAGACTGAATTCTGTCATAACCGCAAACTCACCTTCCGCTGCCGACGCTTTAAACACCACTTGCCGACTCCAAACCGCCACAAATGAAAGCAATCACCGCAACCCTAAATACCCTGAAGGTATAACTTTCATACGAGAGACAAATCGCTCTGATTCGAAAATCCTAACCGCCACCTAAAAAGCTGCGGCAGTAGCCGCCGCTCTTGAAAGAGAAAGAAAAAACCCTGACTCGAATGAGAATTTGTCAGGAAATAATACGAATTAAATGTAAGTATATATTTAGAATCAATCTCATGGTCATGTAAATTAAAAAAATATGATATTAAAATTATTTAATCTAAAACCCCTCTCTCTTTCCCCTTGATGCTAAAAGCCTAAAACCCCTCCTTTCCTTCCAATCCCATATAGGATTCTCTAACCCAACACTTTCCTTATCCAAAAACACACACACTTGACACTACACTGTAAGTGTAAGAGAATGTCCACTCTCTTCACCTCCAACATCTACGGCCATGGCTACTGCTACACTCCTCTCCCTCTCGTTTACAAAGCTCCCCAATTCCTCTCCTTCTCCGTCCCCCGAAGCATCGTCGCTCGCTCCGACGTCTCTACGCGAGTCAAACGAACTCCCCGAAAGAAGAAGCAGCAGCTCAAGGACAAAGATGCCGCCGCCCCCGTCTCCGCCGCCGAGAAGTCCCTCCGCTACGCCTTCATGGACGAGCTCATGCTCCTCGCTCGCAAGCGCGACACCGCCGGCGTCTCCGATGTTCTCTCCGACATGATCGCCGCCGGCCTCAAGCCCGGCCCTCGCTCCTTTCACGGACTCATCGTCTCTCACGTCCTCAACCACGACCTCCAAGGCGCGGTAATTCCTCGAATTTTCTGTCTCTCTCTTTCTTCCTCATCCACCTCTGCTATTGATGAACTGTTTTGTTTTGTGCTTGCAGATGCATTCTCTTAAAAGAGAGTTGAGCACCGGGCTTCGGCCGCTTCACGAAACCTTCGTCGCTTTGCTCCGTCTGTACGCGTCTAGAGGTGAAGCTACTGGAGGATTCGAAATTCTTTCTGCAATGGATAAGTTCAATTACGACATTCGACCAGCTTGGATATTTCTTGTTGGTAAATTCTCTAAAACCTTGCTCGTAGTTACCAAGATAGCTAGACATAAACAGTAATGCGGAACATTAGTTGGATTTTTGATATGTGTCTTCGATTGAATTTGTTGGATTTTTGTTGCTAGAGGAGCTCGTCAGGAACAACCATTTGGAGAAGGCCAATCAAGTGTTCCTTAAAGGCTCAAAAGGCGGGATGATAGCTACCGACGAACTGTATGATCTTCTAATTGTGGAAGACTGTAAAGTAGGGGATCACTCCAATGCATTGGATGTTGCCTACGAAATGGAGGCGTCTGGCCGAATGGCTACGACCTTTCATTTCAATTGGCTTCTTAGTGTGCAAGTAAGCCTTACGGAACTCATTTTGACATTATTCATGTTAAGCAGACATAGTTCGGTTTGTATATCTCATTAGCATATATTTTTGACCACAATGGCATAAATCCTTCTACTTGATGACAAACCTTTGTAAACAACAAGTTGGGTTTTATCCATAATTACAAGGTTTACCTTAGAACTATTATGACAATCAAGTTTTGGATTTCAGTCTACTGATTAAAATAAAATAACAAATTATATACTAAGTGTAGTAATGCTTTTGAAAATGATTACAACTGTGGATTTGAAAATTTTAGAACTCTATAAAATTTGCCTTGTGTAGCAATAGAGAAGTAATTTTATGTTGACACAAAGCAATCGAAATACACAACCAGGCTCTCAGAAGTAATACATGTAAGCACGTAGCATTGTTATGGTTTTATGGAAGTATAATTTGTGCTAAACATTTTCATTCTTGTCAGCTATGGGCCCTTATGGCTCATGGTATCCACACTAAGCAGCAGTTGACTTGGTCTATTAGATAAAGTTCCACTGTTTATTTCTGAAGACTTAAAGTTAATTCCTATGTTGGCTTCTATATATTCTTCGTTGGTTATTAGTACTTGTATGTTTGACCTTTCAATATCACATGAGTATGGGCTCTTTATTGTTATTCATGAAAAATCATCAAAAATTACCCATTCGAGCTCTGTGTCATGGAAAGGCATTGTCCAGACCACACTATTTTTTTTCTATCCTTTTGTGATAGTATTTTCTTACACTTTGGTTGTTAATACTTGATAATCATAAAAAAATCCCTTTCATAATATGTTTCTCACGAGTTGTTGTGAGACTGTCCTTTTATTTTTTTCACTTATTTATATTTAAATCTATATATTTTGTCATGTATGCATCTTGGAACATCTGCATCAGATTATTATTATTATGTTCTTTTTGGTGTAGGCTACCTGTGGAATACCTGAAATGGCGTATACGACATTCGAGAACATGGAATACGCAGGAGAAGGTTTAGCATCTCAACTCCTTTTTTGTTATGCTTGTATAGTCATTCCTAATAACTAACTTATTTTCCTCTTTCCATGTGAGTAATGTAATTTTGTCATGGATAGGTACCTCTTTTGTCACATTTTTGAAGCTTTCTGGTGATTTCATCTTAGTTATTTAATATTTTTTATTTTTACTTGAACTTACCATCTTGGAAATTCAAATCGTTCACCGTAATACTGGAATTTGTTTAGAAAGTGCATTTATATATTGAAATAAGCATGTACCCAATGGAAAATTTTATTATGTTTACGAGAATTCTGTAAAAGGCATTGATATATGGAATCAAATTGAAACTTGTATCCAATGGATTTAACTTTACTAAAGCGTGTGATTTTGAATGTTTGAGTTTCTGTAACATTTACATTTATGTTTTCTTTTAAAAACAGAATTTATGAAACCAGATACAGAGACATATAATTGGGTGTTTCAAGCATATACAAGAGCTGAATCTTATGACAGGTATATAATGCAGCACATATATGATGCCATTTAAGTTTATCTGTAAAACTGCAGGTACTTGTAGAAAGATAGGTCTTTTTATGTGTGGCTAATTGTACTTGTGGTTAGTTAAGCCTTTAAATGATAGTTTAAGTTTTGAACATCTGGAGATCATTAAACTTCATATTCGTTTGTAGTTTATATCCTGTTTTATAATTTTATGTTGACTGATAAATGCTGCATTTAACCCCTACCATGGTCCATGAGGCCATGACCATGAGGACACCAAGCGAGGCAGATGCCATCACAGAAAGGCCTTCATGCAAATATGGAACCCTTACTAAGTTGGGTTTTGTAGGATTTGTATGATGAAATAAACATGAATCACGTTCAGATTTTCTCATGGATCTTAAAGGAAACAAGTATTGTCTGAATTGAACAAATTAAATTTACATATGAAACACATTATAACCCAAATTGATCATAACCAATCTAATGGAACTATGAATAATGATATGGTGTTGCATAGTATACAAACTAGTATACAAACCAACCACAGCTCCTAATAAAAATTTGTCTCTAACAATTTAACCAATTTGTTTCAATTGTAGTGTCCTAGTTCATTACATTATTGTTAAATTCCAATAATAGGCTATATACAATGGTTTGGGTTTCCATTACTAAAAGGTCAACCTTATTAGTTGAGTTTGACTTCCACCATTATATTTCACATTTTTTTATTGGTGAGCTCGACACGAGCACAATTGGGAACTTTATAAATCGGCACCCCTCCTCACGTGTAGGTATTTTTTCTTCCACACGTGGGCCACTCTGTAGGCATATCCATCTGCAAGAGGGTCAGAGACCACAGGAGGAGGCAACATAAACGGACCACTTTTGGGCCATATATGGATCAAAACTAGCTTTGATACCTTATTAAATTTCATAATTGGGCTACAATATAATGACTTGGGATTCCACTACTAAAATGTCAACCTTTTTGGGCTGATGTTGTTCTTATGTCTTGTTACTTATTTAACCATATGCCTTCATATGTTTTGTAGCATAAAATTCCACATTCTATTATCTTTCTAACTCAGGACACATATTCACTCTCTCTTGCACCTTTGGGTGTACTTGCTTTGTTCATGATAAAACACTTGGGAGACATAAATTCTTGGCTAAATCCATCAAATGCGCCTTCTTGGGTTACTCTTGTTTACAGAAAGGATATAAGTGTTATTCTATTACCATTGGGCGGTATTACATTTCTCTTGATGTTACCTTTCTTGAGTCAACACCTTATTTTTCGTCTCCTAATCATAGTACTAGTGTTTGTGATGTCTTGCCTATTCCTTTTCTTAATATACCTACCGGTGAGTCTATTCCTCGTCTGCTCCTTTACAAGTCTACAGACGTCGTCCTCGTTCTTCTTCTCTTGCAAGTACTGATACAGCTCCCATTGACCCACCTCCTCCTACAACAATATATTCTCTACTTTCACATGACATCAAAGTTGGTTTTAATCCAAGCATTGGCCTGAAAGTGGCCCGTTTATGTTGCCTCCCCCTGTGTTCTCTGGCCCGTTTGCAGATGGTCATGCCGATTTAGAAAGCCCCCGATTGTGCATGTGTCGAGCTCATCGATAAAATAAAAATGTGAGACTCGCATGTGAGGGGGAGTGTTGAAGTGGGTGATAAAATCCCACATCGGATAAATATGAGTTCAAGAGGTTACATATAATGGTGCAAGTAAAACCCTGCTAATAAGGTTGACTTTTTAGTAGTGGAAGCCCAAATCATTATATTGTAGCCCAATTATGAAATTTCACAATTATAAACATATATCCCAACTTTTAATCAACCATTAAAATGGCCATTGAATTTCCAATACCACCAGAACACCTACTAGGTGGTGAGTTTGACTAATTAATAATGAATGGAATTACATTCTGGATAGAACTACCAAAACACAGATGCTTTTCTTTACAAGAATTATTAGTATACGATAAGGGTTAAGATGATTTAAAAGGCATTAAGATTTTCAAGGCTTAGACTCGGATTCCAATACTCGTACTCTGATTAATTGAGTGACCAGTATGGATCATTGTCTTGGTATCCCTCGGACTCCACAACAGTGGGGGCATGATAATTAGCAGTAATTCTGTAAAATTGGTTGACAGTGTCTTGATCTCTTCTCATTACTCAAACTCTATCACTATTCTCATGTCTTTTTTCTGCTGCAAGGGATGTATCTCACTCTTGTACGCTTCCTTAAAATCAGCAAAATGCTCTGAATCCTTCTCTGATCTTGACATATCCCCTAGAAAGATCATACAAGTGACATGACTTGTTATTGCACAATTGCAACTTTGCCATGAATTCTCACGATTGTTAAATGTGTCTAGATGGTTCTCCATTGTGGTTCTTACTTAATGAGGTGTTACATATGTATCTAGCCTTTGACAAATGTTCAAGATATTAATTAGACAATCTTGCCACCATCAATTTTGTAGATTGCTAAGTTTCTTGATTTGTCTTTTGATTACAAAAGATGTTCATACATTTTACTTATTTTGTCTTGTGGTTTTGATGTGATATGCAGGCTACCAGATGTTTCTGAGCTTCTTGGGATGATGCTAGAAGACCACAAACGTGTGCAACCTAATGCAAGAACACATGCGTAAACCAAATTTGCTTCCCTCCTATCATCATGAATAACTATTAGTTAAAACACATTTTTGAATGCACATTCTAGAGATGTAAGGTTTGGAATCTCTAATTTTATAGATCATGCCAATGTATAATTTGATGGAACTGGTTAAAAGATATTTGTTGTTGACAATACTGTCTCAAGGTTTTTAGATGGTGAATGACATCAATCAAATGTGAAGTGTCATGGGACAAGTATCTGTTCTCTCCTTAGGTATTTTAGGTTCTAAATATACAACATGATGGGCAGCATCTTAGGGCTTTATTAGATATGTGGTCTAAGTCTCTACTATTTGGTTGACAAAATTTTGTACTATATATGTATCTATATTAGTTTAAAGTGACTTATACTATGCATCCTTATGAGGAATATTTTATTATTATTATTATTATCTATTCCTGATTTGATGCTTGCAGAGTGGCATGGATTTTAAGTGTTTCCTTTAGTCCCTAATTATCTCAAGTAGCCAAACATTTTGTTTAAAATAATGACTCATCCACTTAACTGTATTTCATGAATATCTGTTTTCCTAGATCTCTAGCATGAATGTTTCTTAGTTCTTGAATAATTTAAGTTTTTGACCTATAACATCGTATCTCTATTTCCAGGCTGTTAGTGGAGTGCTTTACTAAGTATGGCTTGGTACGGGAAGCCATTCGACATTATCGGGCTCTTGCAAATTTTGAAGGCGGAACAAAACTCCTATACAATGAAGGAAAGTTTGGGGATCCATTGTCTTTGTATCTTCGAGCTTTATGTGGAGAAGGTATATGTAGTATACTTCTTTAATGGATTCATATCATATCTTCTCTTAGAGTTTGATACCTCACTATAACCATTGGTTTTCTCCCTCACATTTCTATGTTAATGTTTGGAGGTTTTGATCAATGCTACAAATAATATTTCTTGATCCAGACCAGGGACTTGTACAATTATAAGCAATAAGCTGTAATGTTTCTTGATCCAGGAAGGATTGTTGAGTTGCTAGAAGCTTTAGATGCTATGGCCAAAGATAACCAGCCGATTCCACCAAGAGCCATGATTGTGAGCAGAAAATACCGTACATTAGTTAGCTCATGGATTGAGCCTTTGTTAGAAGAAGCTGATCATGGATTTGAAATAGATTACATCTCTAGGTATGCTTATTAATTTGCTCACTAAGATTGCTCTGATCCTTTTATCTGTTTTATTACTTATAGTGGTATACTTTGGCTGTCATGATTACACTCACTTATTTTGTTTGTTTTTATCAACTAGTAATCATTTGTTGCATCTACGAGGTACTTATCTCCTTTCTCCATTTGTTTTACTTTAGTTATTTAGAAAATAATATTGAATTCATTGCTAGAAACGTGCCAAACTAAGTCATCCTATAGTATGAGCTGCTATTTAAGATATCAATAACTATTTTTTTTTTCTTGAAAGAAAAATTGTAACAGATTCAGACGGGCTATATTAGGAATTAACTTGTGAATGATATTTCACAATCTAAGTATAGGACGTACCAATTGAACAAATTTAAGTGAATAATGGAAGTTTAATAACTGCATGCTTATATTGCTTGGAGAATTTCAAATACGCTAAGTGGTCAGGTAAAAGCAACTGGTTCATCTTCAGTGTTTTGAAAAGCGGTCCCTTGGGGCTTAAGTGTGAAGCGCACCGTGAAGAGCGGGCTTCATCGAAATGAAGCGCACGTTAATTTTTTTTGAAGAAAATATTAGTTTAACATATATATTTAAGTACTTATGTTAGGATGATAAAAGTATTATAAAATAACACCATAAATCATAATTTATAAACGTTTCAACTCTATTAACCAAAAAAAAAAAAACAAATTCAAGTTAAAGCGTAAATCATAAAACAATTCCACTTAGAGTTAGACCACTCTATTTTATAAAAAGAAGAAAAACATGTAAATTTTAGTCATAATGATCATCATCATCTGAACTGTAAGTGTTATCTTCCTCATCTCTGTAGTTTGTACTCTATAGTTGTTGTCGATATTTTGATACATTTTTAGCATAGAGGTGATTCTTTTGTGTTTTTTGAACGTTAAATTCTTATAGCACCCATAAAGATTGGAAGTTGAAGGATTTTTAAATAGGTTTTTTGAGTTTTTATTTACTAAAATAAAGTTCATACTAAGTAATATGAGTGTTAAATAAAAAGCCCTAAAAGTGCGAGCTTCGGGCTTCTTAAAAAAGCTCATAAAATGTGGGCTTCAGAGGGCTTCATTGAAGGGGCTTGGCTTTTCATGAAGTGAATCCCAAAGGTGGGGCTTCGTGCTTAAGCGCATAGCGCGCGCTTTTCAAAACACTTTTCATATTCTTTACATACTTTCTATATGCTTTATTCTTGATCTATCATTATATTTGGAGAAAGCCGTTTGCTCTCTCTGGGATCTAAAAGTTTATATTCACGGGGAAGTTTTAGGCTTCTCAGTTGGCTGGGTATATATTATGTGTTCCATTTTCATGTCTCCTACGAAATGACATTTTATGTGATACTTACTCTTTAAGTGGGACTAGGGAAACTCATAGAGCAATGCTAGGTACACTTTCATTTCAATACTTGCTTTTATTTTACCACATTACCATAAATAGAAAAACTACACACTGCAACCCACAACAAGAAGTTAGTAGGCTCTACTGATCCAAAATATTAGCCCTAATCCCTAGTTTACAGGGATTGATATCATTATTCTAACACTCCTTAAAGTTGGTGCATACATATCACATGCACCTAACTTGTTACATATGTTCTCAATTTGAGGACCCTTGAGTGACTTTGTGAATACATCTGCCAATTGATTGTTGGTGTTACCAAACTCAGTAACATTGACTCTTTCAACCAAATTTTCTCTTACAAAGTGACAATCTATCTCAATGTGTTTGACCCTCTCATGGAAGATTGTATTAGAGGCAATGTGTAGGGCAACTTGATTGTCACATATGGGCTTCATTAGAGACATATTATAGTAATATAATTCTTTTAGAAGTTGTTTGAACTTGATTGTCACATATAGGCTTCATTAGAGACATATTATAGCAATATAATTCTTTTAGAAGTTGTTTGAACCATATGAGGTCACATGTTGCGTTGGTAATGCCTCGATATTCTGCTTATGTGCTTGTTCTAGCCGCAACTTTTTGTTTATTGCATGTCCAATAGACTAAGTTACCTCCAAATAAGACAAAATATCATGAAGTTGACCTTTGGTCCAGAATGACTTGTAGACCAATCTACATCTAAATAACAACTCATCTTCGTATGCTGTTATTCGCATAAAGTAAATCTTTTCCTAGAACTCTTTGAGGTACTTCAAAATATAGAGCACAACTTCCCCATGAACATCACATGAGGAGTTTAAAGTCTGCCTCACTACACTTACAACAAACGAGATATTTGGTTGAGTTACTTTCAGATAGTTGAGTCTGCCTACTAGTCTTTGGTACTTGCCTTGATGTGCTAGAGGCTCTTCCCGTTCTGGAAGAAGTTTCACATTTGGTTCTTGATACTTGCACAACAATGTACAAGCGTTGGATGTCATTTGTGTTACATTCGAATGCTTCTTTCCAAACATTTTAACAAGTCCCCTTTTTTCTTATAGTTGTGCTCATTTATACGTTTAATATAATATTCCTACACATCCTCTCACATGCAAGCTCATTATGGCTTTGCATGTGATTTGTAGCGAGATGTCATTCTTGTTTTAACTTTGTAGGCATACCGATAGTAGAAGATAGAAGAGCTGATTCCCCAAGGGGGTCGATAGGATAAGATAGAGAAGCCCATTCCCGTTACAATTTTACGGTTAAGCCCAAAAGAGATAATAGAGAGCCCATTTTGGCAAAAGAGGCATGAAGAAATCCCAAAGAAAGGAGACAAGAATCCCATTGCATAAGACACATGAAGAAATGAGTTGAAAAGCTTTCTAAAATGGGAACAAAAGCATTAGCTAAGATCAAATTACCGATCGAGGATAGCTCAGGCCTGATAATGGTTAAGCCCAAAACCATAAAAATGTCTCATTGATCTAGCTGTTCTTCAGTAGTCTTAGCAACAAGCATTAGGACATTATAATTTTCCTTTAACGATTCTAACTTAACAATATACTCAGACATCTCCATACTAGTTTGCTTGAGGCTAACCATGTTAAACCATACAATATAAAAGCGTTGAAAATATCATTTGTATAAAGGGCTTGAGCCTTGGTCCACACTTGATTGCAAGTGCGATAAGTTTTGTGAATGATATAGAACTTCGGGTCAATGGATTGCCATATAATATCACACAATAAGGACCAATTGATACATGAAGGGGGCTTAATCTTCACGTAACATGTGCAAGACATTTAAACACTTCGTCTATCATCGAGATGAGAATGTACAATGGGCTCTGTGCATTGGGCACCTTGACAGTTACAAGGTGAGCAACAAAATGTTCAAAGCCCAAAATTAAACATGCTCTGGTACCATATTATTTTATCAACCCAAAAGCTCTAAGTTACAAGGTTGAGGTTGTCAATTGTTGTACAAAGAGGTCTCAATATCAGAACACTAAATCCACGTGGGATACTTAAAATGATAACAATTATGTTTGTGAAATTTCAATAATAGGTTACATATAATGACTTAGGCTTCCACTACAAAAATGTCAACCTTATTAGTAGGGTTTCATTTGCACCATTATATATAGTCACTTGCCTTTTCATACTTTTCCAATGTGTGACACTTTATCACCCATTTCAACACTCCCCCTCACATGCGAGCCTCACATTTTTCTTTTATCGGTGGGCTTGACATGTGCAAAATTGGGAGCCTTTTAAATCGGCCCTCCCCTAACGTGTAGGTATTTTTATTCCATGCGTGGGCCACTGTAGGCATGATCATTTGCAAGAGGGTCGAAGACCACAAGGGGAGGCAAAATAAACGGGCCCAAGCCTGAATCAAAACCAGCTCTGATACCATGTAAAATTTCAATAATTCGGCTACAATGTAATGGTTTTGGCTTTCACTGCCAAAATGTCAACCTTGTTAGTAGGGTTTCACTTATATCATTGTATGTAGCCTCTTCAACTCATATTTATCCGATGTGGGATATTATTACCCACTTCAACAATGTTAAGTGCTGTGAAAATTTTGTATTCGATCCATGAAATATCTAAAAGTCAGCGACCTACCTGTATTAAACATTTTATGTTCT
The DNA here is from genome assembly GCA_036897625.1 of Pelargonium cotyledonis. Taxonomy (NCBI): domain Eukaryota; kingdom Viridiplantae; phylum Streptophyta; class Magnoliopsida; order Geraniales; family Geraniaceae; genus Pelargonium; species Pelargonium cotyledonis. The sequence goes on along the minus strand of JAYMTA010002254.1, from coordinate 5,651 downwards.
TTTCACGGTTTTTTGTGTTTGTATTAGCAATGTTTACTTCAACATTGAGTTGTTAACTATTTTTGCATATTAATCAGGTATATTGCAGAAGGTGGGCTTACAGGTGAGCGTAAACGATGGGTGCCTCGAAGTGGAAACGATCCTGTGGATCCTGATGCGGAAGGGTTTATTTATGCAAACCCTGTGGAGACTTCCTTTAAACAAAGATGTCTGGAAGATTGGAAGACACACCATGCAAAGGTTTTTAGATTTTTACGGAATGAAGGACGTTCAGCTTTAGGTGATGCGACTGAGTCAGATTATAAAAGAGTTATGGACAGGTTAAAGAAAATTACAACGAGTCCTAGTAAGAGGGTTTTAAAGCCTAAGGCTGCTAGCAACATGTTAGTAGCTGAGTTGAAGGAAGAACTAGAAGCACAAGATCTGCCTACAGATGGAACCAGAAATGTTCTTTACCAGCGTGTGCAAAAGGCTAGGAGAATAAACCTCTCTCGTGGTATGCCCCTTTGGATACCTCCTGTGAAAGAAGAAGAGGAAGAGGTCAATCACATTCTCACTTGTATTTATATTTTATCTGATATGTGAACTTCAATCCTTTATGCTATAGTGGATATTTCTTTTGTTAGTAATGCTTTGTGATCTGGCAACTGGAGGATATATCTATGATTAATAGTTAAATATAAGTAAATCTGCTGGCAGGTTGATGAAGAGATTGAAGAACTTATTTTACGGGTTGATCTGCAAGAAGGAAACACAGAGTTCTGGAAGCGCCGCTTCCTAGGTGAAGGTTTGAATGGTGATCATGGAAAGCCTATTGATGTGGATGCACTAGAAGCACTAGAGGAATCAGATGATGATGATGATGATGATACGGAAGAGGTTGAAGATGATGATGCCGAGGAGGAGGAAGTAGAGCGCACATTTCTCCCTTTTGGAGATGAAGATGCAGAAGATGAAGATGATGATGATTCGCCTCTTCAAATGATGGGAACCCAGTTGCTGCAGGACTCTGAGCAAACAACTAGAATAAGCAAAAAATCTAGGAGAGAACTTCGAATGTTATCGGTATGAAATTTCATGATGGTTGTCCCCCCTCCCTCCCTCTTCAGTTCTCAAGAGTTATTTTTGGAAGTAGATGATTTGATTTACGACATCCCTAACTGGCATGTGGCTGGTGATTGGTACAATTTTTTTACAAGTTAGACACATTTTATTTTTAATGCAGAATGATAAAGATGGAGACTGGTTTCCTTTCGATATAAATGGGGCATTGAAGGAGCTGAGGGAAAGGGAATTTTTTACCGAATCAGACATGTATACACTAGCCGATGCTTGGGGTTGGACATGGGAAAGAGAACTGAGAAGTAGACCTCCTCAAAGATGGTCACAAGAATGGGAAGTTGAGTTGTCAATTCAATTAATGCAAAAGGCAAGTTCCTCTATCTTGTGCTTACTAAGTTCTGAAGTTGTTGGTACTCTTCCTTTTTCATATTTCTATAGACTTTAGATGTTCCTGATTCTTTCTTCCCCATTCAACTGTTAAGGGCAGTAGGGCACTGCTGTTTTTCATAACTGTCATAAAATTGCTGTCCAATTAGCATTTGTACTGTGAATAGAAATATCAGTTTTGTGAATTGAGAATCATAAGATTCAATTCTATTGTGTTAGAAGTGCATTTCAGCATATAATTAATAGAGTTGTTAATAACCTATTTTATGTATCAAATTTTCGGATTGGAGAACAATATAGAAGCTGTTAGTTTTTTTGTTTGCAAATTTATGGCATTAGATATATAGAATGATTGGTGGCTAAAAAACGAGTGTTGTTGCATTCAGAATAGAAAGAGAAAGTTAGCCCTGAGAATGGAATATCGTTTGCTTTGTTGTTATATAGAGAATAGAAAGGGAAAAATAGCCCAGAAAAAGGAATATCATTTTTTTTTTTGTTGTTGTTGCCCAACTATCATTTGTAATTTTTGTTAAAAGTATGTGAGGTTAAGTCATAATATAATTTTTCTTGCTTATGCAATTTTTTATCTACTTATCTTTCACTGTATGTTGGACATATAGAATTGACTAGAGATTTTTTGAATAAATCACGTGCCTTCTTGGATTTGGTTAACACAGGATTATATTTCAGGTTATAGAATTGGGCGGAACACCCACCATTGGGGATTGTGCCATGATATTGCGGGCAGCAATACGGGCTCCGATGCCATCAGTTTTCTTGAAGATCTTGCAGACAGCCCACAGTCTTGGTTACGTATATGGGAGGTAATGTCATGTTTGACTTGATGATGGCTTTTTGTGATTGGAAGTTTATTAAACATTTTGTGATTGGAACTTATGTCCATCTTTCTGTAAGATCATGCGCTTTGTGGTCACATAAATGACCCTAGTTCAATCTTAAAGTGATTATTAATATCATGTTTGTTATGCGTGAAATCATTATATCCATTTTAGATGAGCTCAAGTGGTTGTGTTGTTCTCTGTTGCTGTTGCAGCCCCCTTTATGATGAAATGACCTTAAAATGTCTTGATCTGGAGGAACTAGATGCTGCCATTGCGATTGTTGCAGACATGGAGGCTACAGGTATACAAGTTCCAAGTAAAACCTTGGACATGGTAATTTCTGCTAAACAGTCTGCGCCCATTGCTTCAGATGCTGTTTGTTGATCAATGCCTACCGTTTTATATGCTTCATGATGTATATAATCTAATCCGGCATCACCAGAGAAGCATGCATGCATGCAATGTTTCATTTTGGCGCTGCGGACTCAGAGCTGAGTGTGTTAGTTGCCGTAGGTAAGTGTAAAATTAACTCAGTTTAGTGATGATACTTCTTGAGTTTGTTCTTTCTTTGTTTCATTTTTGTCGGGTTTGCCTTGTTAATGAAGTTAGTATTATTCATATGAAAGTGCTTTGAAGTTTTAGAATCATTATTTATGGACCAGTGAGTTACAAAATATTGGCTTCCAAATTCAATTAGTTAGCTTTTGGATTTAACTTTTTATTCATGAATGGATATCAGGAATTCACATATTTTAGCCATAAAAATGGGTTTCGAATTATAGATGACAACAACACCCGAACTTGACAGATAGGGATGAGGATGGAGGAAAATAATCCTCTGCTCCAAACGGGGATGTGGATGAGAAATTAGTGTTTTAGAATTTTATATGTATTAATTATAGAGTAATAGGAGGCAACACCAAGATATAATTGTTTTTTTTTAGCCTAGAATTTTTGTCACATTACCGTACCAAAGAGATCTCTTACACCACCACTACCAAGGATGTGTTGAGTGCGGATTGATTTCGAGAACTTCTCTCACTCACACAGTTGGATTAACCAACCACGCCATCCTTAGTGGTTACCAAGAATTAATTGTTGATTAGGTTATGGGACAGGGATGGAGGCAGAGAAAGGAGTCAATTGTTATTCCTTTTTGGAATTCTCCTTATTCGGGTGTATTCTTCTGTAGACGTCGACTTCACTTGGTAACTGTTCCTACGTGATATTTTGAGTCACCAATTTAACTGAAAATTCTCACAATCTTATGAAGATTTGTAATTGGGTAAGTTGCACGTAACCTTTATCACTATGGGGTTTACCACTTAAAGTAGATCACCAACTTAAACATTCATTTCTTGCACATAATTATCTGAACTTGTTAAAAGATGATTATGTTATGACACATTGACACCGTTAGTTTATTACAAAAAGACTAAAATACCTACGAGTAATGATTTTGGATGTGAGCCAAACAAACCCTTAAGTCAATTAACTTTAAAAATCAATTTTTCCGCTCGACGGCGACGACGTGCTCTGCTCTGATGGTGGCATGCTCAAAAGCGAAAATTACAAATATCTGATGGTGGCGTGCTCGATGGTAGGTCGACCTTCACCTGAGGAAGACGATGTTTGTGTTTGCGTTTACCACCTGCACCGCAGCCAGCTCTGCCATCGCTGTCCGTGTTCAACCGCCCCGATCTTGTGCTCGGCTGCTCCAGCTCCTATCGACGAAGACGACAGTGCCAACGAGTTCAAGCACGCTTCAGATATTATATTTGTTTCATTTTGATTTGATTTTATTTGTAATACTTTATTTAATAATATTGGTTAAAATTGTCTCTAAAAATTGGTTCATATTTGATTTGGTTGGGGTTCATCAAATTCGACGACAAAATCTAGATTTTGATGACCAAATATTTCATATGGTTGCCGAAATCTTCTATAAACTCAAGAACGATGGTTGTTTTGTCATTAAATAAAATTATTCAGCATGTGCACGACACGTGATAGAATTTATTACAATTTCAATCTAACTTAACTGTTAAAATGTCTAATGCTACAAATAATTTTGGGCTCATATTTTAGACCTATTTATTTATCAAACCCACTTATTTATGAAGCCCATGATTAATGGTCAATCCCAGAGTTAATGGTAAAGCCCAATTACTGGATCAAACTCATTGACAATTGTGTCTACATTCAATGAATCTAGTCGATACTTATCTCATAAGTAGTCAACCAATCATATTCAATGAGTGACATCATCTTTATCAATCAGAATTGAGCTAATTCACAATTAATACCCTTAAGGTGCAATGTTCAATTCATTCTTTATTTTCACTTTCACTCTCTCTTTACAAGTGTTAACCGTTATTCACTTATGGGGTTCTTACTCTCACGTCGGAGGAGAGTTCTAGTGCAACGCACTAGTCTTCACTTAACGCGTGTTCTATCTTGTAGCGTCACGATATATCATATAATTTGGAGCTTTGTGTACCTTATTGTATCAATTCGGGCTCAAAGGAGAGGGATTGATCTAGAAATACCGCTGCACGACTACAACAAATTGTTTCGGTCAGCTTCAAGACGGAAGAGGCGCATCAATTTGGTTCCATTTCCGAAAATGAGTTGAAGGCTCATGAAGAACATCAGTCGATTTCTTCAAATCTTCACCGCGTTCTTCGCATTCTTGAAGATTTTTTAAAAACTTCATCGCATTATTGAAGATTTCTTCAAATCTTCGACGTGTTCTTTCTAAGCTTTGTAGACATCTAAGAAGCATTCAACATGGACTCAGTAAGCTTCCATGAGGTCTCTTCTAAATTCCCCCTTGAGACCGCTTGTTATAATGATGACGCACAATGTCACTTAGTCGTTAACTCACATCCCCACGTGCTACGTCTATCCCAATTCAACTAGGGGGTTGGTGAACTTCCCAAAAGTGGTAGAAGCATGTGAGCAAGCTTGTATGCTTGCCGCCTTGTACAAACATATGAGTCGTAACGCATCGCCCCGCACCTTGACAAACGAGGAGATAGAAATGTGATCCTCTCATGCGCATGAGATGATATATGATCGCAAAAGAGACAACTTGGAATGTTCAAACCTTGAGAGCCGATTGATTCCGACTACCTACAGAGATCAAAATGCACAAGAACTCAATGATCAAGAAAGAACCATTGATACTTGTCACCCTCAACATGAAGGTGAGAGAATTGCCCGTTTAGTCGAAACTGCTAGCATTGCAGTTTTACCTCTGATTCTAGTGTGTGCTTTCAGTGGGGCGCGCATGCAAGAAGGAAGTTATAGCTTGATGCAAATGGCTAAAATATCTGGCACTTTGCATTATTTTCGCAA
>JAYMTA010002253.1:0-17026 GCA_036897625.1 Pelargonium cotyledonis | reverse complement strand
GTCCTGCTCCTCGTTCGACAATTCCGCTTCAGCTCCGGCACCGGCTCACCGAGCTTCGTCTCTGTTTGACGAAGAAGAAGGAGAAGAAAGAAAATAAATCAAGAATATAAATGATAAATAATAATAATAATATTTTTTGCTGACTGTATAATATAGCCCAATCATAACATGACACGAGGCTGGAGTTTATATTTTTGAATTATTTTTATTCAAAAAAATTCTACAGTAATTTGAACGGAACCTAACGGAAGGGACTAACAGAGTTCACGTTTTGATAGTAAAGGGACTAATTCGGTCCATTTAGAAGTAGAGAGACTAATTCGGTCCATAGCTGATAGTAGAGGCAGAGTAATTAATTCTTTTTTTAATAAATTGAATTGATCTTAAAATTACATAATATTAACATATCAACAAATGGTGTCAACAATACGTAGAGTTTCTTCTTCCTCTGCCGTTTTGAGAAGCAATTAGGGTTTTCATACTGATGATAGCAAGGGGCGGTCGAAAACGACTTTCACGCGAAGGTTCAAGTGCATTCGACTTGATTTTTCGGGATGTTTTAGCCATTGTGGCTCAATTTGATAGTCTTAAGTTTTTGTTTGTGAGATGGTCTGCGAACCGAGTGTCACCCGAGTTAATTAGGTCTTCGATTATTTTGTTAGGCTTGTCTAGGAGGATTGATTTTGAAACACCCATTTTTATGTTTTCTTTGTTACCGTTCGTTCTGAATAATAAATTAGTAATTTTTCGTTCAAAAAAATATATCAATAAACTTTATTTTTCTAAATTTTTTTTTTTTGCATAGTTCTCAAGTTCGAGGCTCATTGTCAAAGGTATGTGGAGAGATTTGTGCGGTGGAGTTTAGGGTACGCTCCAATTGGGGAGTGAGACACTACAAAAAAATTACAAGTTGTGATGGAAATCTTCCGTCACAATTCCGTTACAAATTGTGACAGAAATCATATTTTCTGTCACAAAAACACATTTGTGACAAAAATTTCTGTCACAGACACAAATTTGTGACATAAATTTATGTGACAACCCAAATAATGAGAAAAGTATTTTGTAACAGTTCCATTACAAATTATATTTTGTGACTAAAATTCAAAAATCTGTGACATAAATTATCTTTGAAAAAAAATTTAGAGTGTGAAACATTTTTACTTTGAGTATGATATCATGTTGTTAATAAGAAAAAACTATATTAGTCTTATATTCAGACTATACTAATCAATTATACTCTGAAATATGAACAAATTGATCATGCTTTGTCAGGTAACATGTGCGATTTGATCTCCCAATCCTTTTGGCTTTGGTTCATAAATTTGGTAAAAAGCAAATCCACTTTTTAATTAGGACAATATGGTTGTGTATGAAATATTGAAGATGATCTTAAATCTTAACCTACCATGCACGATATGAGATTCGTTTAGTGATGAGTTACGTAACAATATGGTTTTTATATTTATCAATATCTCTCATTTCTCCAATATAATTCCACCACAATAGTTTAGTATGAAAAACTCATTTTAATTCTAAATGATTTTCATAAACAAACATATATATTTTACAATTTGTTTTTATGTAGGGGCGAATGTAATGGGCGTGCAAAACTTTTACAGCCATGAATAGTTAAAAATTGAGTTGAAACAATGATATATAAATTAATTCCGACAAAAGTGAGGATTCAATTGAATTTAATGGCCAAATTTACATCGGTTCAGGGTCGGGTTTGAGTTGTTGAACTCTAACCCTATCCCGATCTTGAAGGGGTTTCATGATGATCGGGTTGGGTTGGATTTCGGCATAAAATGCACTTAACTTTCGCTGATTTACATGATGAACCCAACTCTAGTACTAGCCAAATCCAACCAACTTCGGATTGTGTTAGAAGTAGCTAGGGTTCATTGTCAGGTACCCGCGGGTTCGAGTCTAAATTCTCAGCAGTAGCTTGTATATAAAAATACATAATACAAATACACATGAACCAATCCGCTTTTTATACTTTATACATGCATGATGATGCTCTGTGAGAATATGGTCCTTTTGTGAAAGTTTTCGGTTATCAATTATCATGTGGAATATACACAATAACACACATTCATGTGAAGAACGATCATATGAACATATGCCCATATGACATTTGTGGTTTAGCTAAATACATGAACATTTTAACTAAATCTATTCGTTAGTTAAGAACTAGGTGACACGTTTGTGTACATACGCATTCTCTTTCACACGCCCTCGTGATCACTTACAAGAACTCAACGTGCACCTTCAGATCATGTTTATCAACATAATTTTTATTGCTTAATTACATACCTTCCGTTGTACTTTTTGGTGAAAGATTCAACTTACTCTCTACATTCTATGTTTATTTATTTGTATTCTCTATGTACATTATACGATGCCTTTCATAGAATCAATTAATTTTAAACAACTTGAAAATTCAATTTCATTCGACTATTTAATGCCTTTCATGCACTACATGTCAAATAATTAGTCAATTGCCTATAAAAAAAATAGTCAATTGCAAGTGATCATGATGTTTATCATAATATAATGTATTTCTTTCTCATCATATTGTACATCTAATAATTTGCATATCCAATATTCAAATCATAAACATTTTTAGAAAATAAATAATGAATTTGTATAATATTCCTATTTTTTTCTTAACACAATATGAAATGTTAATATGTCTGTACAATATGTCAACTAACAATACAATATGCAAACAAGTTTGGAGTATTAGACTGCAATTACAGATATTTCTCTGTAACATCATTTAATAAAAAAACATATTTTTGAGCTAAGAAATTCTAAACATGCATGTGATTAGCAAAGGTTGACTCGAAGTCATTCTTAATAACAAATCTTTATTACAACTTCTGAAGTAAATAAATGAAACAGTGGGAGACATACCAGTGTCATAATATAGAATATACATTTGCTATTTACTTTTTTATTGTTTTTAAATTTATCAATTGAACTACACGGTACGGGATACCTCTTCCTTTTAAATCCAAACAACTCATCTCATACCGTCATCAGGGATACCCAAATTCAAGACCTCAAAAGAAATTTGAAATGTTTAAACCACTTGCCCTAACTCGCCTTGATGTATATAATGCATGTATATAGTATACAAGTGTTTTACCCTATTAGTGAAGTATATCATACCACCTTATTAAATAATAATTATAAATGAAATGAAAGACTTATTAATAAATACATTGTTTTTAATAAAATTAATCAAACAAAAATAACATACAAGAGAAAAGTATCGTTTTTATTCATTTTTTAATAATGAGTCTATTATAGCTTTAGACGATACAAATCAACAAACATGTTCATCTCAATTAATTTGTGGGCGCCGAGCGCCTACTAAGATAAATTTCTTTTGTGTATTATTCAGAATTTAGGGTATACTTTATTTACTATATTAATTAGTCAATTAATTAATAATTGTATATAACTAAAAATACTTATCAAAACGTCTATCATTAATTTTCTTCTTCTTATTAATATGGTGCACAGTTGATGTACAAGTCATTTACACCGTTAGTGCGTTAAAGACTTATGTAAAACTTTTTATCCCAACTAACGGATAATTAAAACGGTGATTGAGTTCTTTATTATTTAAATAGTATATGGATTCAAGTTGAAAATATTATATCGAACCTTACTTAAACCACGATGAAACACGAAACTAAAGTAAACTTAGTAGTAGAGATGATCTTAATAATAATGTTCAGTGAGCTGTTACGACAAATGATATTATCTTATGGTTACATAAATAAAATAAGATGATACTGGCTTCATACACTGAACCCTCAACAAGGTTTATTTGTTTATGGAGATTCGATTGTACTTTGAGATCTGCTTACCAAATTTTTATATTAGAAAAAAAGGGTACATTGAGTTGTTAATGAACAATATATGCATAAACAGAATATTAGGTTTTAGGTTGATATATATGAATATGATGGACAAGTCATGTAACCCAAAAGTGGGATACAAATTTAATATCTCTTGTTGAAGTGGGTGATGAATCCCAAATCGGATAAATATAAAATGAGAAAGCTAAATATAATGGTGCAAGTGAAACACTACTAATAACGTTGATTTTTTAGTATGAGAAGCCCAAACCATTATATTTATCCCATTATTCAAATTTTACACGATCCACGTGAGGAGGAGTGCCGATTTATAAAGTCCCCGACTGTGCACGTGTCGAGCTCACCGATAAAAAAAAAATGTGAGACTCGAACGTGAGGGGGAGTGTTGAAGTGGGTGATGAATCCCAAATCGGATAAATATAAAATGAGAAGGCTAAATATAGTAAAAGACTACTAATAAGGTTGACCTTTTAGTATGGGAAGCCCAAGCCATTATATTTAACCCATTATTCAAATTTTACATCCCTAATCTTCATTTATCAAACTAGAAAATAAGGTCAACAAGAATTTGAGTAAGCCAATTTTACATCCCTAATCCTCATTTATCAAACTAGAAAATAAGGTCAACAAGAATTTGAGTAAGCCATACGAATCAAATAACTTCACAATAAATATTTAGATTCAAATTTTGTGGTCAATAACTTTTTTTTCTTTTTCATATCAGTTGAATCACACAACAAGAGTAGATCTCGAACCTACAATTTCAAAGAAAATTCGAAACGATTTTGTTCATTGTTCTTTATATTCTTAAGATTTTTCATGTTTTGAAAAACATTAGCTAGATCGAAATAATTTAGATGCACAATTTATAACATAAAAGCTAATTGATGCTAATCATATTTATGTATATATAAAACATTATTATATTATGTATTATATCGAATTTGGAGAGTTACATTCGTCTCATTCTCACCCGATTATCCAATCAAGTGTTCTTTTGTCATATTACTTGCCTTATAAATAACTTCTTATCATGTCTTATTTGTGGGTAAAAATATTAGGTTCCCATAAATGTTTTAAAAATCGGATAGGCCGATTCGCCAGATGAACCGAGACTCAGTGGTCTCCTCATGAGGTAAGCATGCAGTCTAATTAAACAGGAAACTTCCCGTTAGATTCAAGTTAACCGTCATTCCTTATTACTGTAGCTTGATTTTATCACTAAAATAAATAAATATAAAAAGTAAAAACTATATCAATTTTTCTAACAAATTTTATTTTCTGCTTGGCATCTCAATGAGTATTCACTCTCTCCTTTTCTTTTTCGATTTATGTATATAAATATATGAGTAAAATGTATATCAGTTGAATGATATAATTTTATATCGGTTGCAACTTAACCAAGCCAATGAGATGATGACACTTCATCAAATTTCAATTATACCCACCCAAGTGAATTTGTGTGAGAGAAGCGACCCGTCCGGATTCATGATTTTAAATGAGGTGTCATCACCTCATTAGTGCAACTGATACTCTAAATATATATAGTTTAAGAAAAGTTTTTTTTCCCATGTATAGTATTTTACATATATTTCATATAACTAATGAAAATTTTTAGGGTAAAAAAATGGATAAGTTTTAATATTTTAATAAATTTATTACAAATGTTTATATTTTGTACCTATTTTATTAGAGATCTTTCAAAAAAAATCGTTTAAATTTTTTCCGTTAGATTTTATTTATTATAATGAGTTTTTGCAACTTGTTTGTGTATAACTCATAAACGTGTGTGCACTAAAAATCGTTAATATAATTTTTATTCTCTTAAATCTATACATGTAAGTAAATATATTATAATATTAAAATATATCCATTTTTTATCCTAAACATTTTAATTAGTTATATCAAATACAAGTAAATAAAATACATGTGTGAATCTTCTTTCGATTTAGTTTATTTCAAATAAATAAAGAATTTACTTCTCTCTCAAATTTCTTAAATTGTCTATACCAATCAGTTATTATATAATCACAAGTTGGTCCAAAACCGTGGACGCTATTAGAATACCACTCTCTAAGTTCTCAAACGAACCAAACTATATAATTAAAATTATTATTTCACGAACTAAAGCAATAGGTCAATCCATGACCAATATATGGGATTCTCTTAAGATTTAATAAGCACATGAGTGTATTTGGAGCCTCTGTTACCTAGTTGCTACTTATAGCAAGTGGCTAATAGATACTTATATGCTGCTTATTTATTTTTGGGTAAATTGGCGTCAGATCTCTTGTATTTGTTGAAACTATATATGTAGAAGATTTTCGAGTAGTTTTTAAAATTGGCTTCATCTCTGTACTTCTAAAAAATTTGATTTGGTCCAAATGACTTGCTACTGATGGTCTCGAACGTCCACGTTAGCAAAAATGTCACGTCACCTGACCACGCCAGATTTCTGCCACATCATCCATCCAAAAGACCATGCATTCACTCCAACACCTTCATACCTTTAGGATACGTGTGCAACTTCGGCAAGCCAGCCGAAATCCCATCCATGGCCACTGCACCGTACCTCTTCTCCTCTCCGTCAATCCCACCCGAAATCACGGTAACGTCCGGAAGAGACGCCGATCCCCGCTGGTAATATTCGTTCCCCCGCCTTTGGCCGTGGCTCCGCCGCTTATTGGTGTTGTACCTCTCCAAATGATGCGGCGAATCTTCATCGTTCATATCTCTGTCCATCGTCTTAGCGAATTCCAACAACTGATTCGGGGTTTTCCTGTGCATATACTAGGCCGAAACGGCGACGAATGAGGCTCCGACTAGAGCTGCCATGGCCAGGTACAGAGCATAAGCGTCCATCGCAATGTGCCTGGTTCGGAATCTACGTGGGCATTGTCGCTGATGTCAACATTCGAGAGTGGCAGTTGCAGTAGCAGATCATTAGGACCAAATCAAAATTTTCAAAAAATACAGGAGTCGGATCAATTTCAAAAACTACTCGAGGAACATATCTTTAGTTTCAACAAGTACATGAGATCTGACGCCAATTTACCCTTTATTTATTTTTGTTTCCACTCAAACAAAACCTCGGTTAGGAGAAATTAATATTATGTGGAGGTCATTAAAAATTAAATACCACTTTTTATATTTGTTTAAGTGCAAAACTTCCACAAAAATAAATGCTAAATATTATTATATTGGAAAAAAGAATACGATAAAAACAAAATTGACGTATATAACCTACATTAGCGAGGAGATAACACAATTTATTAAATATCACTCGTCCCTACGTAATGAATTGTGAGACATGAACAACCATTAGATTTTTTTTAATTGATGTGATGCAATGTCATTGCCGGTTTAGACTAAATTAAACAACTTTTAACTTCAACTTCTTACCCTGGTTATACTATCTCTTTCGTAATAATATTTGACATATGTACAAAATTACATTTTACCAATGACAAAAGAAAGAATTCTAAGAGATCATACTATATACAGAGATTGTGCACATATTTTTCTTCGTATAAATATACTTCATAATTTGTTAATTGTCACCTTAAAACCAGTTGTTAGCTATAATTTAATGATATTTGTATCAATCTCGACCCAATTGCCAACATTGGAGATGCATCCATATCTTGACGAAAAGAAAAGTCCAAAAGTTGCACATTTTGGGATTATACAAAATTTTGAGAAAGAGAAACCCTAAAAGCCTATATAGCTCACAAGCGGAAGCTCGGTTACACATTTATTTTATATGTGACTCGAACCATTTTTTACTGCTAATTCTCCTTTGATAAATCAAAATTTTTCAAAATTTTCAATAATATCTTTAAGCACGCGAAATTAATTTCACGGGATAAATAGAATGAAACGAAAGATAGATTGAAACATAGTAATTGACACGACCATTGCTACAAAAGATAGAGAAGGACAAACACCACTCACTTTACCCTACAAATTGCAGTTGTGGCTATTAAAATGTTGGATGGTCCCAATCTCTCCTTCCAATAATGGATTTGCAATTTGCAATTTCAAAAACAAAGAATCATTCTTCTATGTACAGTTTTTAAGTTTTGGAAAAACCATGATTCTTTTGTGTGTTTGTCATGGCTTGCTTTTATAAAAGAACAATGAAAAAATAAAGGTTCCTCTATGCTGCTCATGTCTAATGTCTTGTAGTAGACAATTATAAATCTAATCAGACAAATACACAACAATTTGAGATCATCAATGGATTTGGTAATGACCTACCAATTTTGATTTCCAATTATTTAGCTTCTATTTTCTTAATTATAGGAAAAATGCAGTCAAATAAAATGTTCTTAAATAAGTATTCAAAAGTGCTTTGTAGAAAAAGTTATTTTAGAAACTCTTGTTTGTCCTCTTAGTTTTTTTTACTTTCTAAGACTGAAAATGGACAAACTTTTGATTAAAAAAACAATGAGTTTCTTGAGCATTTCCATCATTTTATTTCCCCACTTTTTTTTTAATCTTATCTTGATAAAGTGAATGCTAATTAATAATGTATATTAGATTTAAAAAATACATGTTTATGATATGCTAGTTGTAATTATAAAATAGTAATAAAGTTAATATTAATGGTCATGTTTGGAAGCAAAGGCTATGCCCTTTTGATTCTTTGGAATTGTGCATGGCAAACCAAAACCCACTCCAATATAGAAAGGAACTATGGCCTTGAGGAGACCATTTAGGACATGTTTTGGTGTCCCTTGGATATCACATTGGGACACCAAATCTTTCTCCACAATCTCAAATTGCTTGGGACTCCCATGCATGACATAAATCATATGTTGAGCTCATTTTTAAATTTTAACAAAAAAAAAAAAAAAAAGAGACTCAAACTCCACATGGAAGATTACCATTTGGGATTATATATGACCAATAGTAATAAAATTTACATTATGCACCAAAAAAAAATTGTTCATCATGTATAGTTTGGGAGTTATTTGTGTATATGAACAATAGTAATAGGTATTAATAGAGTAAAATAAAATTTTGGTGGAAAAGGATGATACAAGTATATAAATGAATCCAACAATACGAGTTTTAAGAAGGAATTGGATGGTAATTAAATTCATGATCTTTGATGATTAATCTTCAACCCTAACAAAAACTTGAGCATGAAAAGCCAGCATCATGCACATTCTTAATTGTCATGACACTGTGTCCCAAGAACACAAGTGTCATTAGCAAATAACAACAGCAAAGCAACAAGTACAATTGTAGAAACTAAACAACTGTAGTTGGGGACAATTTGGGGACAAAGCAAGACTTGCTTGGAACCCAAGCACAAAACAAAACAATGGATCAAGACACTGCTATGAGGCAGCTGGTCATAGCTAGGACTACATTTTTAATTCTAGGAAACTTAATGAATATTCTATGTGTTTAAAAATAAAAAGATAACTATCATTAACATAAAAACTCAAACTCGAGACATGACAACAGTGAACGAACCGGACTGACCACTTGGCTTCTCGTGTTAGTAGTAATAGGTTTTTGGTTTAAAAAAGTTAGTACTACTATACATTACTTTAATTTTTTATAAGTAACAAGACATCATACTCGAAGTAACAATGTTTCCCACTTTTTAAAGGGAGCGTCATCTTAAACTCCACCACACAAATTGCATCCCATAACGTCGACGAGGAGGCTGAAACTTGAAACCTCAGAGAAAATCCAAAGTATTTTAACCCTTTGATAAATAAATAAAAAAACCTTACTCCATTTTCTTAATTATTGTTGAAAATTTTAAAAAATGATATGTTTTTTTTTTATTTGGTTAAAAAATAAATGAATGAGGATAGAAGGATATGAAAAGAAAACATTGAGGGTGGGTTAGCGGGTAAGCCCAAATAGGTTTCGGCCCATATTAAAAATGAGGTTCTCAGCCCATAGCTGCGTTTTCCTTTTGCCAATTTCTGACATCTTGATGTGATTTTGGGCTCAAGATCGGTTGTAGATTTAGCTTGATACAAAATACAATGTCTATTTTTTAGGCACAAAATTGCAATGTCCACTCAATTGATCTTCAAATGACAAGGAAATTCAATATAATGTGTTCTACTTGTTAACCATCGTCGACTAAATTGTTGGTGAGAGGTATTTTAGGAGCTGAGGGATTTGAAAACTTGCACTTTCACACTTTGGAGAAAATGATCATATGCGCTTTCGATGATGAACATTTGATAGCTGGCCTGAAAGGGGCATGCACACTCACAATCAACACAACGCGAATTGAAATTAGGGGGACTCTGGATTTTACCTCGTGCATGAGAATAGAGATTCCAACCATGAGAAATAGGGGTGTGCTAAGATGAGGTGGGCAATTTGTCGGGTTGTAAATGGTCACAACTCACAAGTGAGCATGATGATGTCATGTGCCAAATAATAACTTCTTTTATTCATCATAGGAGGTAACCATGAGGTCACGATAAAGTGGAAATGATGTCATCGCGATAATGTCATATTTCTTGCGCTTTTGAGGACTAGCTAATGGGGCCTGCCATGTGGGTTTCACGTGAAAATATTCTTTAAAATGGGGTTTGACCGTCAAACGGACTTGGTCACATGACTCATCTCGTAGGATTTGTATCATCATTTCATATATATGTTTGGGTGGTCTCAGTTCACAATGGACCATAAATTGAAAACATTAGTGTCAAAGTCCGGATTTTGTGATCTGAACATGCGGTCCCTTCCAAACAAGCTTGAAAGGCTTCGAGACCCATCCCTTTGGATTTGTAGGATCCTTCCCCTCATTTGGGTGATCCCGGCTCACCACAAAACATGTATTAAAAATGTCTGCTTCTGAGCCCGAATGCCAAGATTCGAACTTGTCATCCTCTTTTGATCCTCAACGGACTTGAATGGCTTTGAAACCCACCTCTTCAGATTTGGGGGATCATTCCTGGTGTACAAATGATCTCAGCTCATTGCAAAGCATAAATTAAAAACGTTCGCATCCGGGCCTAGATTTCGATATAAGCTGAACTTGTCATCCCCTTAATTTCGATCCCCCTAACGAACTCAGATGGTTTCAAGACTCATCGTGTTATATTTTTGAGACCATTACACATGTTTGGGATAACATATCTCACCGCAGAGCATAAATTAAAAAGTCCGCCTTCGTCCCTGAACACCGCAACCTGAACTTGCGTTCCCTTTTTAATCCTTCAAAATGGATCGGATGGTTTTGGGATCCACTCAGTTGGATTTTTGAGAATATTTCTCATGTCTAGGTGATCTCATCTTACCGTGGAACATAAATGATACGAGCTTAGATGGCTAGAAGATCCGTCCTATTGAATTCATGGGATCATTACTCATGTTCGGTTGATATTGAGTGTGGTCGACTTTGGGTGAAATTATTGCAACCACCACGAGACACAATCTGGGCTGAGGCTAATTAGATGGTGCGATGTGAGCCTGTGGGCTCGGTAGTCCTAACGAGTGAGATTGGATTTGGGGAGTCTTTCTTTGTCCCCATTACAACTGCCATGCATCGTGTTCTAATTGATTGGGACCATTGGGACCCGTGAGCTTGTTGCTCCTTGCGATATAGATCAATCAGGTGTGACCATGCTCACTAAAAATGTGTGCAACCAGTTGATGTTAAATGATTGGATTTGAGGAGAGCTTGAGAGTAACACGTGACGAGAGGAGAAAAACCTAGCGTAGTAGCATGCCACATCGCATGAAGACGAGACATAGGAACGCCATTGAGTGCCATGTGGCATGTGGACCCCATTAAGTTGACGTGGCAATGGCGTGGGGCGAAGTCAGGGATGTGGCATGCATGTGCCGCATGGGAGACGAGCGTGTGTTGTGCTGTTTTTTTTGTGCATTTTCAATATTTGTGCCTTTTGGGTTCAATTGAAAGCTCATTCGAACTCAATTTGACCCGATATTGGATTCAAAACGACAATCTTGATGACACAGTCATTTTGCGTCCTTTCCCGTGATTTTTGGTGCGTTCGAACCAAACTTCATTTGGAAACAAGACACTCATTTTAAGACGGATGAAGTACAAAAGATTACTTAATTTCCTTTGGAATATAGTTTTTTATTATTATAAACAAACGTGCCAATCGAGACTCGAACTTCAGATCTTTGGAAAAACAATCACATTAAGCTAATTGCTCTGATATAGTTGTTCTTTGAAATATATAATTATCCAAGAGACATATTTTTGTATAAGATGTCGCGAGTTCAAATCTCAAAAACAAGAGCGAAAGAAATTTTTATACAAAAATACAAGAACTATCTATGTTACGTAGCTTAGAACAATGAACTATTTTTGTTTTTATACAAAAAAGAAGTAACATTCCATTACAAAGAAAATAAAAACTAATGATAGAGTGGTGGCCATAGTCAATTTAGAGGGCAAGAAAATGGAAAGAAAGACAAATGATGGGTGGTGCCAAATTCCAATGGAGTCAGCCAACAACAAAATATATTTAAAGTAATTGGGTCCATCTGCTGTGTCCCATTATTGTAAATTTGTTGGTGAATGAATTCATTTCACTCTTGAATTTCCCAACCAAACCACTAACCTTTTTCTTTTTGTTTTTGCCCATTTCTTCAATTTATTACGCTGACCCCAATGTCCTCCATATCAGGCCCATTCCATATCTGATCTTGTTGCGATAATAAGGAAAAAACAAACATGAACTCATCGAAGCTAGTATTGGGTGCAACGGTGCTAGCCGTAGTCTCAATCTTGATAGCTAACTTGTACCCTATAGCTCCACTCCAGAAGTACCTTCTGGACCCACCAACCATACCAGGGTCCGTTGATGAACTCCACGCCTCAGAAATCGTCCACCTCGCCGGAGCTTTTGGGCCGGAGAGTCTCGCTTTTGACCCTAATGGGGAAGGTCCGTACACCGGCGTTGCCGATGGCCGGATTCTCAAATGGGACGGCCATGGTACCTGGATTGAATTCGCCGTCACCACTTCTCAAAGGTACACAACTCCACATCTATAGATTCAATATATTTATATTTATTTTGTTTGTGTTGATTGGTTTTGTAGTTGATAGTTCACTTCCAATATGTAAAAATCAAGATAATTAGTTTGGATACCAATTTTGTGTATTTGTTGTATGCTATGCTTTTGGTTTGGTTTGTCCTGTTTTGTTCATTAATCTTTAATGTTGTTGAGTAATTAAATCATGTTCTGCAATTAGTTTGCAGAATTGACATCAGCAACTCCTTTGATTCGACTTATATGTGTTAGCGGATTCTTTGCACTCAATTGGTTCATTCACTACCATTTCCGACATAGTGCGGTTGGTGTAATGTCACGGGTTGTGAACTTAATTTTGTGAATTGACATGAATACAAATTCGGTTAATGTCACAACTTCATTTTACATAGTCAAGCCATGCAGTTATTTGTGGCCTCGACGCGTCAGTCGGTATTCAGCCACAAACTATTTTTGAAATCAACATTGATCCGCGACCATTAGAAATAATCATGACTTGACAAAAGTGTGAAATCCGCCAGTTTCATTAGAATTTCTCTAATAAATCTCAGCACATTCAAGCTAGGTCTAGTAGAAACATTACAACTTATCATGGTTGTATAATGTAGTACTGCTTTGTTGCATCTATGCTTGGCAAGGTTCTGCATCAAATATGAAATCAACGACGTAGTAAAGATGCTCCTCTTCTCATTACGATGCTTCTGTGATAATTTTGGTTATTTCTGATTTGAGTCTATATTTGTTTTTAAGGAAGGAGTGTGTTCGCCCATTTGCACCTGAAATGGAGCATGTGTGTGGGAGGCCATTAGGACTGCGGTTCGATAAGAAAACTGGAGACCTCTATATCGCAGATGCCTATTTCGGCCTTCGAGTTGTAGGTCCTTCTGGAGGCCTGGCTACTGAAGTGGTCACAGGGGCTGAAAATCAAACTTTTATCTTTACCAATGATATGGACATTGACGAGGTTGATGATTTGATTTACTTTACTGATACAAGCACAAACTTCCAGAGAAGGTAATTTGACTACATACCAATACGTATGCTCATCGTTTCTCCCTTTTCTGGTAGCGTAGTGATTTGTGGAGATTAATTTCAACTATATGGTTTTGTTTGATTGATTCATAAGCAATATCTTTATACTTGGTTACTTGTAGAATTTTACCCCTAGTTTTTGTAAAAATCCAAAAGGTCATCAGGAAGCAATTTTCTAGGAAATTTGTTGGTATTGATCTTTTGCATTGTAGCTGGTGTTGTGTTTGTCTAACCTATTGAATTTTCTGTGCCACAAAATCAGAACATAATGTTTAAGGATTAGTGTCTAACAAGTAGGCATCTCTATTTAATTTGTTAAAATTCTAAGAATTGTGTGATTTATAGCTATATCTCTATCAAAGTGAATATCGAACTAGACCATATCTGGTTTTACTCGGAGGGATATTGAAACTACCGAGGTGTAGCTTGCGAGGGAATTGTTTTTTTATTTATATTTGTGGTCCAATTTAGTCACTGTATTAGGTACTACAGTACATCATAGGAATGGCAACTCATTTTTCCTCTCATTATGTTATGATTCTAATTAGAATTTAGTACTGTTACTTGCCTTTGAGCACACCTGGTATAAAAGTTTGTTTTGTTGCAACTTGTAAACCACATTTCCTTGGAATGACTATGGTTGCCTTTCCATTTTCAGACAATTTATGTCATCCGTTCTAAGTGGGGACAAGACGGGCCGGTTATTGAAATATGACAAGTCAAGCAAAGAAGTGAAAGTTGTACTACGAGACCTTGCTTTCGCCAATGGAGTAGCATTGAGCAAAGACCGCTCCTTCGTGCTAGTGGCTGAGACCACTTCTTGCAGGATCACAAGGCTTTGGCTTGAAGGTCCTAAAGCTGGGGAATCTGATGTTTTTGCAGAGCTACCAGGATTTCCGGACAACATTAGAAGGAACTCTGAAGGAGAATTTTGGGTGGCATTGCACTCAAAAAGAGGACTCATTTCGAACTGGATTGTTTCATATCCGTGGGTGGGAAAGACACTGCTGAAACTTCCACTGAGCTTCAAGCAGCTGCACACGCTGCTAGCGAGCAAGAAAGCTCATGCAACAGCTGTGAAGTTGAGCGAGACGGGAAAGATTATTCAAGTTCTGGAAGACTGCGAAGGAAATAGCGTAAAGTTTATTAGTGAAGTCGAAGAGAAGGACGGAAAGTTGTGGATCGGATCAGTACTGATGCCATTCATGGGTATTCATAAGTTGCACTAAGAAGTATCATTTGCTTAACATTTGCGCCAATAAAAGGATTTTGTAAACAAAGTGTGTAACATAAGTAATAAGTATCTAAATGATTAGGGATTTTGACAGAGAGTGATTACAAGAATGACCATGATAATAATTTTGTTAAGAGCATTAATTCAAATTGTTGTGATGTTAATTTTTCAGTCTAACTTCTTGGACATGAGATTGCATTATCCGGATTTGGGAACTCAGGTGGAGCTACCACATTTTTGCTGGATTTGACTTCGACCTTGTTCGGGAAACACATGCAGGCTCGTTCGTCCCC
Organism: Pelargonium cotyledonis; assembly: GCA_036897625.1. NCBI lineage: Eukaryota > Viridiplantae > Streptophyta > Magnoliopsida > Geraniales > Geraniaceae > Pelargonium > Pelargonium cotyledonis. Next base: position 1,547 of record JAYMTA010002253.1, on the reverse strand, counting down.
TTTTCGATCTTGTCACGAGGGATGAAGGCAACCTCTGCAAGAGACTTTTGTTTGGCAAATCCTTTAGCAAACAAATTTAGAATAAACTCACACAAAGTTCGTTCTCACATTTTTTGAAAAAAGAAAAAGTTGCAATTTATTTTCAGCTTCTGTGTTTTAATCCAATTTTTTTCTAAATACTTTTTTAATTCAAAATATTTCTTGAACTTTCAAGTTAATTCAACATAAACTTACAAAAATTGACAAAATACAATACATAAGTTTTTAATATTAAATTAAACTTTAAAATATTAACTCAAAATGATCAACCACTCGTTACTCATTACATCGCCATACTGTATAACTTAATAAATGTTGCTGCTCATAATTATTTTCTGGGGATGCTGCCAGAAATAAATCAAAGCATAGTAGTCTCTGTACAAAACAATAAAATATGATATCCTTTCATTCATTTAAAAACTACTTTTCGTCTTTTTAATGACATATAAAAATACCATAAAAATTAATTAGCATATACTTTATCCGTCTTAAAATGAGTTTTTTCTTTTTTATTTTAAAAAAAATTAAGGAGAATTTAGTTATTGTGATATGTTTACTATTATATTATCATGATCAAGTGTTGAGAGATTCTTGAGAGATTCTAACTAACTTTTTATAAGAATATTATTGACAATTTATGCGTTCCCTAGGGATGGCCCAATGGTCAAGAACACACATCTCCAAGTGAGAGGTCGTGAGTTCAAATCTCATTGCGTTGGATGGGGTGGGGTTTAAAGAAGAGAGCTCAACTAGTTAGATTTTTAGAAAGAAAAAAAAACAATTCATGCATAACTAATTTACTAGAAAAGGAAACAAGACACTCATTTTGGAACAAAAATACAAGAGAAATTAATAAGACACTCATTTTGGGACGGAGGGAGTAGTTTCGTTTCTAATAAATTCATTTCATTAGTAATTTATTTTAATTTTAATGTAAATTAATCAAAACTATTTGAATTTGTTAAAACATAATAATTAAGTAATAGCAATATATGATTGAGAAAAATAAAGGTGTCCCACTTTTTTTTTTCTTTTTCTGGTAAAGTAAATGCTATTTGTCATTTATCTTAAAGTGAGGGTAGTCACAAATAATAATTTGATGCAATTAAGAGGTACGAAAAATAGACCTTCAGATATATATGATTGAAATAGTGGTGGCGGCACTGCCAATAAAAGCCTTTGTTTGTTACATTCAGTCCCAAAACACTACTTGTGTTGTGTCTCTCTCTTTCATAAGAGCAGAAAATGGAAATGATGAGATCTAATTATAAATCACTAGTCATGTTGTCAACCTTTGTTTTGTTGCTACTCTCCACCTTGATTGCTCTAAATAGTAGCTTTCATGGTGATGGTGATGGTGATGAGCAGATCCGCCAGGCTGAGGCTGAGGCTGAGGCATGGCAATTTGTTCCGATTGGTGGCGGCGGTGGTGTTGGGCCGGAGAGTTTTGCGTTCAACGATGTCGGCGAAGGACCCTTCATTTTATATATATTTTAATTTCTTTCATT
>JAYMTA010002252.1:0-17029 GCA_036897625.1 Pelargonium cotyledonis | reverse complement strand
AGTTAAAAAGTTTAAAGGGTAAAATAGTAAATATACATTTTAAATTATTTTTTGTATATAAAACTAACCCCGTCAATTAATTTTGACGGATTCCGTTAGTTATTTAACGGAATGGATCTCGCGGGCACAAAATGTGCGCTACTATGACCCTGTTGGAACAAAGTAAAGTATAGGGACCCTGGTGGAATAAATGGGATAGTACAGGGACCTCCGGGGTGCTTTTTCCTTTAAGTTTTAACTCGGTTGTCGGATACAATAGAATGTGTTTCCCATCTTGTCCACACTTTAGGATAGTTATTTTGAAATTGTTCCAAGTTTGAGATTTCGTGGATAAAGCCAGAAGGTTGGGTTTTTGGAGCAAAGCTAGAAGATTAACAAACACCCGAGTGTGTTCCCAAAAAATTGTCATTTGGACTTGAACTTGCAGGTGTCCAAAATTCGATCTAAGAAATTGAGTGCTTAGGTTAATAACCGATAAGTTTTTAAGTTTGTTGTGCTTGAGGAATTGTGGGGCGAGTAAGACATTTCATACAAACAAAAAATTTCATCTAAAATCCGAAATTGACTCGAATGGTGGCTCAAAACCCGCAAACTCGCATCCCTTTAGATCAGCTCAGATTATGTATATACACGAAACCAGAATTGCCACACACGATTGGGTTGAACTTTATGCTTTAATTTAGATGTTCAAGTAAACTAAAGAACAAAGGCATAAGCAGCTTTGTGCAGGTGCCTTGCTTTGCTTGACCATGGAGGTTCAGTTCAGATGCTGCATTGGAAAAGTAGATGACATTATGCCAATTTTTTTTTATTAATATAATGAGTAATAATAAATGTTTATATTTTATATATTAAAGTCAAGAATATTGACAAGACAACAATGTCATTTCTAAGAAAATCAGCGTACCACTTAGGTATTGTAATGTCTCGAGTTTGATTAACTATGAGGTATTGTTGGTATTTAAGTTTGGAATTTGTATGAGTATGAGAGGTGTATTCAAATTTAGCTTCTTCAAGTTTTGTTTATACTGACACGTCTTTAAAAATATTGTAGTGGATGAAATAAGTCTCACATTTGATAATTACAAAGTAAAAAACCCTACTGCCATTGCGTTATTGAAATCCAGCTGGTTTTGATGGTATTGTTAGCAACAAACCCGAACCATTTTCATTTTTCAATCCGAAATCAAAAGAACAAAACCAAATCTAGTTAGTTCTAAACAAGATTTTGAGAATTTGAATTGAGCTACAAACAAGTGCAAAACCACGTGTTGTCGTCCGGAAGATTCGGTGTGGGCCCAGACAGAACCAATAGGCACAGTTTCTGTTGATTACGTGTCACCAAAGCAATACTCTTCCAATTTCTCGTCAATTTTCAACAAATCTTCTTCTTCCTCCTCCTCTCTGTACTTGTCATTGTCTCCTCTCATACACCCAAAACCCTAATTTCTCTCTCCAATCTCTCCATCTCCACATCCTCTGCGTTTCGCTTACAGTAACAAACTCAGAGGATCGACAATGATGACGGTGATGGACTCAATTTCGTCGATTTCGTACCCTAACCCTAGCTGTGCTTCTTCGCCGTTCAAGAACAGGCCTTCCTCTTCAATGGCTGCATGTACATCTCCGTCTCTCCGGTTCTACTACCAGCTCCGGCCTCGCTCCTCCGGCGTCTCCGCTCTCTTCGGAAGCGGAGCTGTTAATGCAGTCGCAGCTCAAGGGCTTGGCCTCCGTTTTCTCTCTCCGCGGATTTCGCTAAAGCCTTCCTCGGTAGTGCCTTTCGCCGCCTCACACGAGGAATCGGTCAGCTCTCTATCTCTCGATGCTCATTTGTTGCATTTCAAGTTGAAATAGTACATTGATGTCGTTGCTAATGTTATTAACAGCTTTTTTTTTTTTTTTTTTTTTTTTTTGTATTATGAAGAGTTTACAATTGGATTTTGATTCAGTGTTTGGTTAGTTTGTTAATGTTTGCTTTGAGTAGAGTTCTTTGATAGGATAAAATGTGTTTTCTCATTCTGATTTTGAGCTTTGATTTGGAAAGGAAAAGAGAGGTTTTGAACTTGAATTCATTGTTTTGAGATTTCTCAACAATGGGTCATTATCTTGAATTCATTGTAGTTTGATTTTTCTTCTTCTTTGTAATCCAAGGTTCTTTTTTAGTGATTGAAATGAAACGGCGCATTGTTCATGTTGGATTGTTTAGTTGTTTAAAGGTTAATTGGTCAGCTATCTCTCCCACTCTACTTGCTTGTTTCATTTCAAGTTGAGCTCTACTGTTCATTTTGAATTGGGTAGGCTTTTGACTGCAGTGTTTGGTTAATTTAGTTATGTTTGTTTTCAGTATTGCTTTTTGATAAGCAATGAGATCAATGTAATATTTATTTCTCTCTCGGTTTTTTGAGCTTCCTTTTGGAAAGAAAGAAAAAAAAACATTTTGTTTTATTCAAGATAGTTTGATGATTGAGAAATATAGTTATGAAATGGTAGTTAACTTAAGTACTTGTGTCATCTCATTCAGTTTTTACATTACAATACACTCTTAAAATTCATGGGTATGAATCGAGAGTGTTCTTTGATGGTCGTTTCAATTTTGATTTCTAGAAGCATCATTCTGAAATTGAGAAGGAAAAGGACGACCTCAAAATGGGAGCTCAAGAATCACAAGAAGCATGGAAAGAAACTTTAGCTTCTTTCAAGGAACAAGCCCTAAAGATGCAAAACATATCACAAGAAGCATATGATATATACTCTAAGAAAGCAGTAGTCATTTTGAAGGAAACCTCAGAGCAGTTAAAAATTCAAGCAGACAAGGCAAGAAATGATCTTAGTGTCATAGCAAAAGAAATCAGTGAAGAAGGTAAAGTATACATCTCAACAGCCACGGAGAATTCCCCTGAACATGTAAGGGAGGTCGTTGACACGTTTACTTCCTCAATTGATGATTTCAACGATATTTCTACAGTCCGCGATTTTACTGTTGGAATACCATATGGTATGTGCATTATTTTATAATTTGCTGCCTTTTATAAGTTGACTTAATTGAGTCAGTTTGTGTATGCAATGAAACTGCACAGTGTAATATCAACAGAATTGAATAAGTTTGAAATACAGTTGCTTTTATCCAATTGTTTCTTTGATTATATTGGTTGGCTTTTATGTATATTTATATAAATTGTGTTGTGTTCATTATTATCATATTATTACATGTGTTTTGCAGGCTTGCTTCTTTCTGTTGGTGGCTTTCTTTCCTTCATGATAACCGGCAGCATTCCTGCTATTAGGTTTGGTGTTATACTTGGCGGAACTCTTTTGGCTTTAAGTATATCAAGTTTAAAAGCACAAAAAAGAGGGAAACCGTATCCTCTAGCCTTGAAAGGGCAGGCAGGTTAGTACATGGTTCCCTTTTTTAATTTCCAGCTAAAAGCTTGCTTTTGATTGGTTCGGATTTGAAGTATCACCTTATCGGGCCTGCTTGTTTTGCTAGATGAAGATACAATTTACCGACCATTTTAGGTAGAATAGCTAGTTAATTAGGGTCATTACAGTCACCATTGAAGGGATTTGTTGTTGTTGAAAGTTGGTCTCATCTGTTAATTTTTGTTTCGTGGGTATGTGAAGACGAAAAACAACCTACTGGGGGATCCCCTTGCTTGGGCTCTGGGGTCTCATTGATGCTTATAAATATCCATCACCTCCCTGCGCTCTACCATAGTGCCATGTTTGCTATGGACAAATAAAAAATTTAGAGCTGCCCCATTGGTGGTCTTGTATGATACTTCTACCTACAACCGAGTTTCTTCTTGAAATTCTCATCCAACTCGTAGAAGGGCCATAACTGGTCGTCTCAGGCTGTAGTGCGTGTATGTTCTTTTATTTCAGCGTATGTCAACTTGTAGTTGGACCAACTATCATTCTCACCATTGTGATCATGCTCTTATGCCATCCAGTCAGTTTTCAACCTCCCCAACAACATCCACCCTGTTCTTACCCCAACACATTATCTTCCTAAAAGACAACCAGGTCAGCCTTGGTAGGTCTGGAACATCATCGTGTTTCCCTTCCTGAATCTCATCCTTAGACATTTCAGCCACCATCTTCACATGTTAGTGCATTTCTTAACCAACTCCACCTTATGTTCAGTGCTTCAGATTGTGATTTAACTCCAAATATGTGAAGTGATGCTCAATCACTTCTATTCGGTTATCTTATGGGGTATTGTTCGTTTTGGTTAGACATGTAATATAAGTTTATTTTGTGATTGAAAGTATGGATACTTAATTTTATTCAGTCATAGATATTCATTTCTGTACATTCATTAGACTTGTGACTTGGTTCTCTTTACTTGTCTTTGGCTTTGCAGCAATATCAGGTATACTATTTTTAAGGCAGATACAGATGCTGTCTCAGGTAAGGATATGCCTTCATGCTACTATTTTCTTCTTCCTTTGATTGCTTTGAATACCTGATTTCTTCTTCCTTTGATTGCTTCGAATACATGATTAAATTGACATGACTATCTGATTCCTGACATATCCGTAATCCTTTTTTTCTTCTTATGACAGAGATCTTCATTTCCAAACATCTTGACCACCATCATCAGGTTCTAATGATTCTCTTGTGCTCTAAATTCAACGTCTTCATCTTTTATTTTTTTGTTAATTCTTTTTGGTGACTGCACATATAATTTTCTTCCTCCTAAAAAAAGCAATTACTTTTACATCAGTGAAACAACTGAACACATACGGGAAGAAATGCATTATGTCACTAACGAAACATTTAATCGTCGATGGGAAAATTGGAAAACTGGCAACTCTTAGTTAATCACATAGGAGATGCTTTAGAAAATTATGCTTATAAAGATGTGAACTAGGGAAAAATTATGAAAGCAATGTGAGTAATAGTAGGGTAAATATAGGGAAATGATAAAAGTCAGTAATAGCTTAAATTTATTGTGAACTCAATTCTGGAGATCCATGTGATTGTAAAGTCCCTAAAGTACTGGGCGTTCATTTTTAGTTATTTATTTATAAATATGTAATCAAATGTGCTGGAGATTTGGATATGGAGATGTGCTATTAGCAATATAGCCAAATACTTGGATGAAATATAGCCTCCCAAGATAGAAGCGAAATTTTGTGAACTTCTGGTTACTCGAACTTGATGGATGTATATGCAACGAATCTCAGTCTTGCTTTCTTATATATGTCTCATCTATCAAAACCACTATGTTGTAGAGCTTGGCAATTTGGACCCACCAGTGGACACCCGAAATCGGGCCCACATTTTTACAGGGTCAAGTTGTGCAACCCACACTTAATTCACACACTTTATATGTAAAATCTGCAACCAATCTTGGCTTGCACTCTTGCGGCTCGGGTTAACTCTATTAGGTTCTTTTGCTTTCTCTTTATGTTTTCTTCTAAAACGATACGCACGGTTTGTTATGTGCAGCGGCGGAATGGTTGGCTTCTATCTGTACAGGATCTTGCAGGACAGAAAGGGACCGAACCTCGAACACGGGACGGAAAATTAAGTGTATGTTCAAGATGTATCTTGATGATTTTACTGGGAAGTGAAAGACTCTGCCATAGAAAACTGGTGGAGAAACGAGTTGTGGCAAAATTTATGCTGTAGGATACAATAAAGTCTGTTTTTTCTTTTTTCTTTTTTTTTGTGAAAGAAAAATATGTTAGCGACTTTATTTTAATAGATTTCTTGATTATGTGAAACTTGAATCCTTCCCACTACTATGTAAAATTGCATGAAATTATTGCCAAATTTGAAACATGTCTTGCAATTATCGTCTCTGTGTTGTAAAATAAATGTCCAGCACTCCAATATGGAAATGTAAGAAATAGATAACATGCAAGTGGACCATACACAATAAGTATGCTAGATTGTAGGCGTAAAATGGGGCGGTAAATGGGTGAATTTCTTTTCCTATATATAGCTCTTCTTCCTCTCGTTGTATATACCAATATCAATACAGATATACATATTGCTCTCGGCTTCCTCTTTTATTTGTTTTGTTTTATAACACTATGCAATTTATTTCTATCTCGGAAGAGAATTGACGCACGTGCACTTGGTACATATAGTACATCTTAAATATTTATTTTACCGACGTTATCGGTTTGATTTCTCTGTACATTTTTCGAGTTAAAAATGATTTTGGGTTACTCAAAATTGACTTCTCTGGAATTAAAAATACCATCCAATTTAATTTGTTTGATACATTCAATTTTTTTTTTTTTGTCAACATAAAACTTGTCTGTATTTTGAGTGATCATGTTGTGTTTCAGATTGTTAGCTCAACCATTCATATAATGATAATAATGACAAATATAAGAAAATACTGAATATGCAAAATTAGTTTTTTAAAAAAAACTTATTTGATTTATCTGTAACATCTAAGAAATATTTTATTTTTCAAGAACAAATGGGTATATATTATAATTTGCCCAAAAAATTCAAAACAAAATATATGATTATTGATGATTATGTGCATCAGTTTGTCAAAATAGCAAAATTTACACAAGACACTGATATTATACTTCCTGCTAAAAATAGAAAGCCTAATGCTGACTAAAGAGAAAAGAAGACTTCTATAAATAGAAAATATAGTGTAACCATAATGTCAGCCCCAATTCTCTTTTATATGTTTCCATGGTTTGGGACCTCCCCATGATTATCCAACGGCATGTACTGCGCCATGATCGCTCGTATCTCTGAATCCATGTATCTCTGCACAAAAACGTTCGGTGATATCAATGAATTTGGCTGAAAATCATACATGAAACGGGCCAACAAATAGGATTACACGGCTTCACTGCCTGTCTAGGCCATACTTTCAGCTGCAACTTGTGACCTCAGGAGGAGCAAGTGTCTTAAACCACTTGTCCTAATGATAGTTCGTCAATGATATCAACTAATTGGATTGAAATATAGACAGTTCACGTGAAACATGCTAATGAACAAAACTACGGGGCTTTGTCGTGTGCTTAGGTTATATTTTTCATGTTCTGAGCTCGTTCGATGGCTGGTTTTGTCATTTTTGGATACTTTTATTAGGGTCTATTTCTAGGATTTGGTTAGGAGTTGGATATGGCTACTGCACAGGTTCTTTGGTTTTTTAAGCTCATGTTTGATTTCAAAAGTTTCCCATTCTGAGCTTATTAGAGGGGCTTTTTTGTCATTCTACTATTTCCGAACAAATTTGGAAATTTTGATATGGGTTCATTTTCACTTTTCAGCTAGGGATTGGGTTAGGAGTTCCACATAACCCGGTTGATTAAATTGGTTATCAGAACAAAATGTTAAAAGCTCCTCGTTGAATTAGTATGTTCGTAAGTGGAGAGCAAGAAGTCATACCCGGATTCTATATTTGTATACTGCATATCCCCCAACTCCAGCAGCCGCCAACCCGAGAATAATAATCCAGATGACGCTCCAGCCAACTTCAGTGTTAGCGGCTTTGCCTGCATATATCAACGACAAACAAATAACACCAAATTGCTTTAAAGAAGATCAGCATTAGAGATTAGTAAGCCAAAACAATTACTTTGGGTCGGGTTTGTCACGAAAGATGTGCTGATCAATCTGGCAACCTGTGCACATTTTCCATGACAAACCCGCAACCCGTCCTGCACCTCTTGTGGATTGGGGTAGGGTTAGGTCTTTCCAACCCAAACCCAAACCCAAATTCCAGAGAATCAATTATTTTGGGTCTATCTCCCGTTTTTGCAAGGTCACAAGGCAACAACCTTACCATTGCGCTAAGGCTCGCCCTCTTCAGTTGGTGTGTTCATTATGGAACTAACATAAAATGAAATCTATGATACTCACTTATGCATGTGTCATGCTCTCGCATATATAGCAAACCACCATTGCAGCTACACTCATAGCTGCCCCAAGTATTCTTGCATTTGCACCCTGGGCACTGGCAAGCAAGCTTCTCCTTGCATTCATCAACATCTGAAGAATGGACGAAAGTTTAAAAAACTGGTAATGAACAGTATTTGAGCTCCACGGAACTCATTTTGAGGAAAAACAAGTTTTAACGTATGGTGTCGAATTCGTTACACCTTCGCAGGACTTGACTCCATCACCCTTGAATCCTTGTGGACACTCACAATGTTTTGAATTATCATCCTGAAAAACCCGTCATTTGTTTGATGACACCATTAGCATCACAGAAAAACGGGTATGAAAAGAGAGCAACAAAGCATGGTGTTTACATGCTAGTAACTTACAATGCAAGCCGAATAGGTCTTGCCACCTTGGGTTTCCCTCCAACAACCTCCATTATTCACTCCACATCGTAAAGCTGCCGATGCTGTTAAACCATGCAAGAAAAAAACATGACGCTCATGGACAATGGACACTACACAATGCATGTACACATACACACGAATAGTTGTTGTTGGGGGGTTTTCACATTATGGGCTCGTTTGGGGGTTTCGGTCATTTCTCTATTTTTGAATATTTTAACTCGGGTTTATTTTCCCCTAGGGTTGGCAAGGAGTTATGAATAGCTGTTGCACAGATTCAATAAAATTGGCAACATTAAAATCCCAGCTCCCGACATAAATAGCCTAAGAGAATTAATAGTAACATGTTCACAACCTGATCTTTATAACTAAATAAGAATGGTTATGGCAAATAAACAGGAGAAAACTCGTGCAGATTATGCAATTCCTAGGTACTGCAAGCACAAGATTGAATTTGGACATGAAAGAAAAGCATTTACCTTCGCAATGTGTGTAACCGTCACCGAAAAATTTCACACCTTGCACAATAGGGCATTCACACACTCTACCCCGAAAAGTATCCTGTGATGATAAAAACTTCGTCAGCAAAAACCGATAAAATAATATCTGAGCTAGGAAGAGATTAAGAGGTTACCCTGCATGCAGAAATGTTAGCAGCCTTGTCTTGCCAGCATCCCCCGTTATTTTGTAAACACTCATTTGTTTCTATGTCTGCATAATTGAAAATGAAAACAGCGAATATAGACAACCAATCCAATAATTCACTTGAAAATATGATATATTTTAGGATAATTTTTCAAAATATCACAGATATACGATCTCATTTCTTCTATTTTGGTCCAAACTTATCAACTTTGTTCCGATTTAGTCCAAAATTTACCCATAAGTGATCCAAAAAGTACCTACCTTGAAATACTGAAATAAATCCATGTTAGCACACTACGCCTTCCTTTTTCAGTATTAAAAGTAGCCACTAGCCAGTAGGCTTTTCTTCACATTTATCGGAAAACTTTGGACTAAATTAGAACAAATTTTGAACTAAACGGGAACAAAAAAGAGTAAATACCATAAAAAAGAGTAACAACCTGCAGTTAAACATATGGCTGGCTCTGTAGTCTCTTGGAAACCGGAACAGATGGCTTTGATAACTGCTCTTTTGTCCAACTTTCCTGAAAGCAATAAAAAATTCAAATCACGTGCGTTTATACAATGATTGATTACTAGATCTGTGAAAACAGCTACGACAAACCTCTATATTGTCTGTTGTTTATAACAAGAGTTGGCAATATAGTCACATCACCGCGTGTACCTTTCCCAACCTGAGAGAGAGGAATTGCAAGAAATAAGTAAAGAATAAAACACCGAGATGAGAAGACTAATGGTTTTCAGAAACACCTAGTTTTCTTAGGGCATAACCTGTGCATCTTGTTCGGCTTTTAGAACTGGGTTGACGACATCTGCGTTAGGGTCTCCAATACACTCGTCAATCTTCTTAAGATCAAGACCTTCAAGAAAGAGAATAGGAGAAGAAGATTCCACCCTTCAGACTCATAAAGATAATCTTATTTGTGTCTGCTAATCATAAACTTCTATTCTCCTAATTTGCCATAAAAATGAAGAAAGCTCCATGATATAAGAAAAGAGAAGAGACTATAAACCTTTCTCATGTTAGTGCTGGTAATTGTATTATTCAAATTTCGGGTTGGGCTCGCATTGAAAATACTATATCCTAACCTGATTTCGGGTCAGGTTTTCCATATAAAGGGTGTGAGTTGCATGACCCAACCCAACCAGAAAATGGCCAGGGCCATTTGAGTTGACCCATAAGATGCAAAATCGTAGGTTCGGGTCTAAATTGCCAGCTACAACACATTAAGAGCTAGAAAACATAGTTCCTCTGTTTGCATGAAGAAGATCAAGAAAAAGTAAACACGTCTATAAACAATAATTTTAACATCAAGTCTTTTACCTACCAAGAGATTTGATTACTTGCTCTGCACATTCTTTAGTGTACTTCTTCTCTTTCATTGGGCAGCGAATGGAAAAATCGGTCACATAATCCCACCAAAGCCATGGCCTTCCACTTTCGTTGGCTACTTTATAGAAGCAACCTTGGCGTAGGTTTTGTAAAACAACATCCTTCCCATCATACCCTCTAGTGAAGTCCTGCTCAGGATCGGGAGCACAGTACCTCCCGCGGTTGATGCACTGAGACTTGCACTGTTTGCTCAAAGTAAACGCTTCCGGGCAATACCAAGTAATATAATGTGGGGTGAACTGAGTGTACCCTTTCCGCTCTAGTATCTGAGCGGCTCCTTTGAAGCTCTTAACGAACTCAATCTGGCTGTCACACTTCGGTCCACACTCGTCGTTGCTATTTGTCCAGAACTCATACTCGACCCGATCATCGGGATGAGGAAGAGCCTCTCTCCAATCAAGATTCATGGTAACCATTTCACCACTTGATATAGCTTTCTTGATTTTGTCTCCCAAAGATTTGCTGATGAGGGCTGAGGGGATGGTGATGTTTTGTACATAATCAGCGACGGCGTTGTCTTCCTCGGGGGTGTCCATGGTAATCAATGGTTCAAGTCTGTCATCAGCAACAAGGATCGCTGCTGCTCCAGCCTTCTGCACGTTCCATGCCTTCAAGGTGAAGTAACAATCTGTCCCCCCAAAAGGCAATATAGTAACAATCACATAACAATATGATAAATTTCCATACCAGGAAAGGACCAGAATTCAAAAAATAGAATTGAACACTAGAAAACAGAACCGGAACGTTGTAACTTCAATGTATCTTTAAAGTTTCCAACATCTAAAAAACTGAAACCATTAACCAATATGGTAACAACCACACAACAATATGATATATTTCCATATCAGGAAAACAAGAACCAGATTTCAAACAAAACAATTGAACTCTAGAAACCAAAATCGGAAATTCAATCTTAAATGTTTCATTAACTTTTCCAAGATCTAAAATGCTGAAACCATTAACCAGTATAGTAACAACCACACAACAATATGATAAATTTCTGTATCAGGAAAGCAAGAACCAGAATTCAAACAATACAATTGAACACTAGAAACAACAACCACAACCGAAATTGTAGCCTAAAAGCTCCTTTAATTTTCCTACACTGAAATCGTTGATTCCCAGTTGAAAAGTAGTAACCAATTTGAAGATAATTATGCAATAATAGCATTTCGAATTGGTATCACACACAGTAATGGCACAATAATCCAACCAAACAAAACACATACACACATATATATGTTATTGTACAAGATCTTCATATATAACCTCAACTACAATTAATAGCATTTTGAATGTTACAATCAAAGACAACCACTTTGGTATGACAAGCAATAATGGCAAATTAATCCAACAAAACAAAGCATAATGCATACACAAACACAAACACATACATGCATATATACGTTACTGAGCTAGATCAATCTCAACTGCAATTATTAGCATTTCAAAATGATACATGCAAAGACAACCAAATTGGTATCACAAACAAAACAATAATAGCACAATAATCCAACCAAACAAAACACAATACACACACAAAAATTTATATATGTTATTGTACTTGACCTTCACATATAACCAACAAAGAACAAAGAGAATCGAAAGGGCTTAATTTACCTCCTCGATCAACAACGAGAAAGGTGGGTCTAGCTCCAGACTTGGATTTGAAAGAGAGGTCCACAGAATCAAAATCCTTGCAAGCCTTCTGATTAGCTTTGGGATACACAACATTCCCAATCATAGATCCTCCATACTGAGGAACCCCAAAATTCCCAATTGCGCATTCATAAACGCCCTTCACGGAATCCGGAGAAGTCACCTTCAAGCTGTTCTTCTCCACCACAAATCTGCAGAAACATGACCCAAACAACAAAAACCACACCAAAAACCCTAGCTTTTCCCTCATCTCCGCTCCACCTAGAGCATCCAAATTCAACCAAATTGAACAGAAACAGAAGCGACCCAGATCACGAAAACCACCAAATCAACTACCCTTTTAATCAAAATCAAAATTTCACAATCCCCAACGATTCAATTCGATTATTGGTCAGAACCCAAACCAACCCAGATCGATAATATAACGTATATAAATATGAATATTTCAATAGTTGTGGAATTCGATTCGATTGTGGTTTATGAACACCGAAGGCATTTAGGTTTTGTTCGTTGTCGTTTCAATATTTTACGCGCGAGAGATCGAGAGAGACAGACTCTGTTATGATCTTTCTGGTTCTTCTCGGAGAGGACAACAAGTGTATTTTTGAATTAAACAAATTAATAAATGTAAAATTAAAGATATTGCACGTGCGTGCATGCGACCCACGTGTTGTTTAGGCTCAGTGGATTTTGCAACACATTTTGCTCTCTTCTTTAGTTTCTGGCCGTCCATCTTCAACCTCAGATATCTTTCTTTATTCGTGTTTACGGGTCATGTTAATAATGGAGCTCGTAATTCGAGTTTTGGAGCTCGTAATTTTTTATTCGCGTTTGCAGGTCATGTTGGTAATGGAGCTAGATGAGATCCAGCATATTTAAACAAATGTGAAATGAGAGTTGGCAATTTGACCACGAGACTAATACGACACGAAAATGGCGTGTTTGGACTCCCACATTTTGTAATCGTGTTGGACCTCTAAAAAATGCAGTTGCGCCCAACACACACTATTAAGGGTAAAATTTGGATCGTGTCAACAAGGCCCACTTAACTATGGTGTTCATAAACGTGTCGTGTTAATGTTGGGTCGTCCAAAAAGTGGTGGGATTGTTTTCCCTCCGAACCAGATTCGGATCTAAATTGAGAACTATGAATGTCAATAACCAAACAAACATCATTTGTATCAAACAATGATCACACATTCTATACCAAATCAGTTCCAACAAGTTACAAATGATACACAAAACAAAGTACTAAAATGTAAATGATTCAAATGACAAAAATACATAATAATATATATGATGAGTAGTTCAGATTCCAAATCAGGAGAAAGCTAGGGTTCAATCGCAATGCTGGTAGTGGTGATGGTGATGGTGGTGGCGATCGTCCTCCCAGCCGAAGCAGCGCAAGATCGGGTAACACGAGACAAACAGACACGCCCCGATGCCTCTGAAAATGGAGGAAACCAGAAAACAAGGACAGCAACAACAGGCCAATAACGGATCATCGTAGGGGCTGTGGTTGTGATGGTGGTGGTTGTGGTGATGGTGATGACCCATCTTCTTCTTCTACGTCCACTACTGATAATACACAAGAAATAAGCAAAACCCGTTAATGAATTGGAAGCTAAGTTCATATTAAAAAGCAATTCAGGACGAAAGAACTCGAAAAGCAACTCGCTTGCTGCCAAAGCTGGCAATTTCGACTCAAATCCCGAGGGCACCCAACACCCGGCCCGACCAACTTTTGGGTCGGACCAGGCAAACCGCACAATTAAGCACAAGTTATGTCTAGAAACAGAAGTCAACTACTTTCGGGTAGGGTTCAGGTTGGGCTTCACCAACCCGACCCACAATCCGATTTGTCAGCTCTACTTGCGACTTCCTTATGTCCATGAGGACCATGACTGATAATACACACAGAATGAGGAAAACCCGATAATGAATTGGAAGCTAAATTCATATTGAAAAGCAATTCAGAACAAAACAACTTCATCTATGTCCATGAGGACCGTGACTGATAACACACAGAATAAGGGAAACCCGATAATGAATCAGAAGCGAAATTTGTACTGAAAAGCAATCCAGAACAAAAGAATTCAAAAAGCAACTCGCTTTTTGCAACTTCCTCTATGCCCATGAGGACCATGACTGCTAATACACACACAATGGAGAAAAACCAATAATGATTCAGAAGCTAAATTCATATCGAAAAGCAATTGTGAACAAAAGATATCGAAAAGCAACTCGCTTTCTTCTGATTCTACACACAGAATGAGCGAACTCATCAATGAATCGGAAGCTAAACTCCTATTAAATAACAATTCAGAACATAAGAACCAAAAGCAACTCACTTTCTTCTCTCTCTGTGTCCACAGCTGATAGAGAAACTTGTTAATGAATCAAGAGTTAAATTCCGTTTAAAATGATAATACTCATCTTCTTCCTCTCAGTCCAGTACTTATAATACACACAAAATGAGCAAAACCTATTATGGTTTTGTCTCAAAATCTCGAATCCAATAGAGTTCAAAACATGTCTATAACATAAATTTCAATGGCAACTCTTATCATGAAATTCCAAATTTCATAGTTTACCAATTTGTATTTAAAATAACAAATTTCCAACCCCAATTTTAAATCATGAATTTCAAATTACACTCAAGAACTCAAACTCAACCTTAATTAAATCAAAACCTACATTCCGATTAAAATGATTATACTAATCTACTTCCTCAAATGAGCAAAATCCATGACTGAAATCGAAATAAAAATCCCTATTGAAATGATAATACTTAATTACTCATCTTCTTCCTCTCCCGACACAACTGATAGTACACGCAAAATGACCAAATTCCACTAATGAATTGAAACCTGAATTCCTATTAAAAAGAAATTCAGAGCAAAAGATATAAAAAAAGCTGAATTCCGACACCCAAAATGACCAACACCCATTAATGATTCAAAACCTGAACTCCGAGAAAAAGTTACAAAAAGCTCCTCTCTGACCACTACTGACAAGTGATAACACACAAAACAAGCAAAACCCATTAACGAATCAAAACCTAAAGCTTTATTAAAATGATAGCACTCATCTTCTTCCTCTGTGTCCTTTACAGATAATACACACAAATTGAGCAAAACTCATAAATGAATCTAAAGTTCAAAACCTAAATTCCTGTCAAAATGATCATATGCACACAAAATGAGCAAAACCCATCAAAGAATCAACACCTAAACTGAGTAAACTCCAACTAAAAAGCAAATCAGAACAGAAGAAAATGAAAAGCAACATGCTTTTTTCCTCTTTAACCCATCACACCCAAAAAGATCAAAAACCCACCAACCAAAACCCACATTTGGAGCAAAACCAATCAAATTCCAGAACCAAAAATAAAAATAAAAACAGAACTGAAACTGTAGATGAAGATCAAAATCGAACCTTGTGAACACTGTATCCGAGGCCTGTGTTTTGGTGAGAGTTGGGAGAATCAAAACCCACTTTAAATATGGATTCAGGAGGAGACAAAAAGCTTAGCCCTTAAGAATAAGAAGATTCACATTACGGCGGAGACTGAAAAAGGACATTTTTATATTGAGAGAAATGGAGAGAATGAGCAAAGGCCAGCTAAGAAATTTCCGTTTTCGTGATGATCTTCAATAGTGCCTTTACGCGCTACCAACCAACCTGTACTAATCTGCTAATTAACAAACATCCAAAAGCTGATCATATCGGTTTGAAAATCAAAAAACCCATTTCAAAGCCACAGCTCTAGTGGATTTGGAGGTATTGAAAATTGAAATTGGACTATATTTTGAAGACTTTTCATTTTAGATGGAAGCCCAATTTTCCTATGGACCTGCATTGCAAACAATAATGACAAATGATATTAAAATTTGCCTGTTTGGGGCCTCTATGATGGGCCTGTTTTTTTTTTTTTTTTTTCAATCTAAACTACAAAATTTCTGAGTGGAGCCGCAAGCTCGCAGTCGAGCTCTTTAAACTGTTTCACCACAGCCATACAAATTTCTAAGGGTGTGTTGAGCTGAGCAAACGCAAACGCTCTTTCCACTCACGTAACCTGTGTAGCGGTTCTGTGTAGTCAACTACGCCACTACTCTTAGGCAAAACAATTTATTATTTGCTATTTCACTTCCCATTTATGGAAAAGAGTACAGTTTTTGGAAATGTTAAAAACCATTACAAAATTAAAATCTCTCCCAAAACCTCCTTATACCCAACTTAGAAAAAAAAAAAAAAAACATTACATTACATCTTTTAGCTTTTAAATTGTGGTCTAGAAATCCCCAATGATAGAAATTAAAGACATAAAGCATCATCTTTTGTTCATTCAACTTTTGTAATATTGGTCTCCATTCCACCAACCAAATGGCAAAAGAAAACCCATCAATTAGACTAGTCTGGATTTTAGTGCATTTGATTGGACTTGACTCACTTGACAAGTTTCTTTTCCTTTTTGTGAAATAGTTTTCCACAAAGTTAGAGATAATGGATGGATCACTCAAAACCCATATCATATGCTATAATGTCCATTCCATCATTCCCACCTGGTTGGGATTTTGGATTCAAATTTGCGGACAACTAAAATTCAATCGGTTTTAGAATTCATTCGACCAATTTTAATATTAAATTGGATTGAAATGAGAATATATATTTTACACCAAAATTCAAAGTTTGATATTATTTTAATTACTCTCAAATCAAATTTGTATTAATATTTTTCTATTTGAATTCAGATAAATCCGACCCAAAATCTAAAGTGCCACCTCCGAATCTCGCAACAGAGACTGATCCTAACAGTGCAACAAAAACACATATTTTTAGTGATTTATCTTAATTTTGAGTAAGAATATCTCTGTTGACTTTAAATAGAACCGAAAACTATACGTTTACCTCTATCTTCACGACTCCACCTCCACACACACACACATATATATATATGGTCATTTGCTATGCCATGTCTTCACTTTCATGTCCTTGAAATCAAAATATGGGAGGGATTGTTGTGTATTTAGACACAATTTTGGTCCCATTGAGTCTC
>JAYMTA010002251.1:0-17030 GCA_036897625.1 Pelargonium cotyledonis | reverse complement strand
TTCCCTTTGCTGTGTATCCCTAAAACAAAAAAAAAAAAAAAAGCTTTAATATTCTCCTAAAAAAAACAAGGAGCCCAAGTTTCTGATGGTTAAAAACCATAAGCAAGTGAAACTTGGGCCGGCCCATAAAGATAAAAACAGCCCAGACCTCTCATCTTCATTTCATTTTGGATCAAAAACCAAAACCCTAGCTAAAAATCAATAAACAAAAACACGTGAATTGTTGTCATTTTCAGTTCAATCCGGAAGCAATTTACAGTGTTTCTCTCCATTTCCTCTTTGGAATTCGAAAATTGTGTACTTTAAACCAACAATGTCAGGCAGTGGAGGCGGTGGCGGTGGCGGTGGAAGCAAAGAGAGGGACGAGGAACAAGACGGCATGTCCGTACACTCGCCGTGCAAAGCTCCTCCTTCTTCGGCTTCTTCTCTCTCCAAGGTCTCTCACTAAACAATTTTACTATTTATAGATTGATAAATGTGTGTATGTATCAGTGAATTAGCTGTTGGTGCTTGATTTAGGAGCAATCGCAGGTCGAACTGGAGCTCAGGCTTCTGGAGGCTTTTGAATTCTATCCTCCAGCCAAGTTACAAGGTAGCATCAATTGGATTTTGAATTCTAACATTTCTTGCGAAGTTGACATTATATTTTGATGCTAATGTTATGCGATTAGAACATTCTATGTGATTTTGAAGTCTTTGCGGCCTTTGGATGCAATGTAGCTTTAAGCTTAATTCAGTGACTGCTTAAAATCAGATTGTATATGAAGTTATGAACTTCTAGTTATTGATCGTGTGGTTGATATTGAAATCTTTCTGAGGGAGAAATATTAATTAAGTTTCTATAATATATTGTACTTGCGAGGAAATTTTACGGGTTTATTTTACGATGTAAATTGAGTCAGTGCCTCAGCCTTAGATTGTTTGCGTTTTTCTTACACTTGAAATGGTGGCAAGATTGTTATTGCTCGGAAGACTGTGTGTATGTTCAGGCGAGGGTAATTGTTTTAACCGAAACATATTAGTGACTCACACATGTTAATTTTCCTGATTTGGGTGGGGAATTGATTAAACTTATAAAAATAAATTGAAATATTTTGCAGTTAGCTCCTATTTTTCGTGATAGCCAACTCCATGTACATTCAATTTTTCATTCTGACAACGTGAAACTGATGTTGATAGTAAGGGTCAAATACACTTTGAAAAGAAAAAAATGATAGATCACGTGCCATTCACACGATGCGAGATAAATTCAGTTAAATCTAGCTGACATAATGAATAATTGAAAGTACAAGGAGTTAGCTGTCAAAGAACAAAACAAAGAAAAAAAAAAAGAGAGGATATGTCGCTATCTATAAATGGGGCTAAGTATAAGATTCTTATCTTCTTCTTTTTCTTTTTTTTTTTAAAGGAAAAATAAATAAATAAGAATCTTATACTTAGCCCCATTTATAGATAGCGACATACTTTTTACTATAAATTATACTTTGTCCGCCCCAAAATAAGTTTCATGTTCCTCTGGAATTTTTGTCCCAAAATGAGTTACCTTTTCCTTTTTAGGAAGTTAGTTATGTATGAATTATCAATAATATCTCCATATTAAGTTAGTTAGTATCTCTTGAGTTTGTTACAACACATGCCCATGCGGATATAAGAGGAAGTGTACAATATTAAGTACTAACTAACTTCTCCTTAATTTTCTCCAAAATAGAAAGCAAGACACTCTTTTGTGATGTAGGGAGTAATACTCTGTTGAGTTATTGTTAGTTATATGAAGAGATCTTTTCTAAGCACATTTTAGTAAGTTGTTAGTTTTAGGAGATCTTGTTTTAGTTCAATGTATTTTGTATAAAATACTCCGTTTGCTTGATTTGATAAACATGCTATCCTTTCACTTTACCATTTCTTGCTAGATGGTTCAGAGACGAACTGACATGTAACATTGCTTAAGTGTATATTTTGGTTAGATAGAATGCTGGTTATTGATAAAAAATGCTATTTGAGATTATTATTGATGATTAATGTACGGTTTGTGGATTATAAAACTTGCATTGCTTCAGACAAGTTAGTCCTTTGACTTGCTACGATGTTTGGCGATAGATTTGGATTGGTAGTGGAGAAAATGTTCATTGCTTGTTTAAATCTCATTAGAATTTGCAAAATTGAAATATAATTAGTCGATTCATTGAATCATATAGAGGTGGGGGCCTGTAATATGCATAAAGTTTTCTAAACAGAAAAAATATGCAGTTCGAATATGAATGCCCCACCTTTTATTTAATGCACACGAGTAACACTTCAAAAAGTTGGATCTTTTTGAGATTTATGAAAGGATAATGCTTTAAGGAATTGTTTTCATGCAGGCTTACATCGCCACTTTGTCCTTTATGGTCTGATGGAATTTATGCGGAGAAGGTTTCCTCTGCTTCATATTTCTTTTTCGTTTATTATTTTCTTGATTAGAGATTCTGGCGAAGTTTTCTTGATTTTTTCAATATCTAACAATAACAGTTCGTGGCAGCTTTGATCGACCTTTTTCTTCTGATGAGGTTTTGCAGTTGCTGGATCGTTTTTACAACTTAGAAATGCTGGTATTCAACTAAACTAACAATACATCATTCTTTTCCCTCACTTACATCTGTTCAATGCTATGTTACACACAATGGACATAGATTCTACAATGTCCGCATAAATTAGTCATTGTCTCGGCAAACAAGTAGGTATTGTGTTTGATCGTAACTTCAAATCTTGCTGTTAGTGAAAAGCTTGTCCGTTTATGGGCAAAGATTGGAAAATTAAGTATGATACCAACATATAACTTGAAATAACTATTCTGATACCGAAATAAGCATTCTTATCCTCTCAACTAAAGAGGAATATATATGCTTCATTTGTTATATTGATGTGTTTAATTTTGTGATTTTAAAATCATGGTTTGATGTAAGTGTAGTCATGATCTTTGCATATTTCATGATTTTCAGAAACCGGACGATGAGGAGATGGAAATTTTTAATCAAGAGGAAGATTTCTGCTTGCCGCCAAATTTTTTCATCAGAGAAGAGTTGTAACTAGCAAAAAAACCTTCACATGGTTGTTGTTCATTGGACAATCTGTACATGGAAAATTGGAAATATTATATAATTCCATTGATTTTGTGTGCTAACTTTAAGGGAAGTTGAGATGGTGATGAAACTAGATGAAGAATAGTCTGAATACATATTATATGATGGTACTTTTCTACATTTTTGTGTGGAAATGTCAAATTTCATAGCTATGCCTCTTTTATTTGTCGACTATATAACTTGTGTCAATTATGGCTTGTTTGGGTTGTCAAATTCCAATGTCTATAATAGTGTGTTTGAGAATCATCATTTAATTTCATTTGAAATATTGAATTTGAGTCAAATGAAGTATTTGTACTTTGGAAACTACAAGAATTTAAATTTGAATTTGAGCCAAATTTAATAACATTCAAAACATGCTTAGAACATAAGATTTTAAATAACAGTTCTTATCTTAACATTTAAAATTTTATAATATTTCAAACATTTTATTTCTATTTGAAATATTAATAACTCATCCATACTATCAGCAGGGATACTCAAACTCAAGACCTCGTAGAGAATTCAAAGCACTTGTACCATTTGGACCAACCTGCCTTGACTGTTTAAAAATGAGTACTGATTTTCATTTTGAAAACAATTAATGAGAAGTTAGTTAATGAGTTACGATAACTTTGAATTCCTATGGGCATGTGTTATAACAAACTCATGCGATACTAACTTATTATTGAGTTGTTATTGACAATTTATGATATAACTAATTTCTTAAAAATAGAAGAATCACTCATTTTAAGACATATGAAGTATTACATTAGATCAAAAACTTGAGTAATGAGAGCCAACCAACACATATACATGAAAAGAAATCATTTTCGCGGTCCACCTTGTAGAGTAAATAAGCATTACAATAAAAGTGAGGTCGACTGATATCAATTTTGATCTATCGATTATAGGTCGACTGTGATAATAGAATGACATTGAGTAAAAATATGTATGTCTACATATCACATTTAAGTCTATCGATTGTTGATCGACCACGATACTATAATTATCTACCACAGAGAAAGCATCATGTTTATCTTAAATATGAAGTCATTATCAACTATACTTTATTTTTTATTTGTTATAGAACCAAATTCAATTGTACAATGTTCTTTGTTCTGTGCATTGCTATTGCACTTCACTGGGAGAATTACTATGAGTTGGGCAACCATACCAATACTAGGGGCAAAATGGGGTGTGGAAACCTCCACATAAAACTATAAGACTTGTGGAAGAGTTTTCCACCTCATGTGAAAATATCTCATGTTAGATTTTCGGTGAAGCGAAATTGTCTGAAATGAGCCGAAACTAGTTCCAACAACCAAACGCCTTTTAGAGTGTAAGTGATATCATATATAATAGATGTTATCTCTATAATCTTATTATTATATTAAAAAGTATAAATTATAATCTCACACAATGACACAATTGCTACTTTTTGAACAAATTTTGAAGCAAATGAACATTTTTTGCATTTTTGTTCAACAAAAATAAGTAACCCCGACAACTGCATTTTCACACACAATTGATGTCAAGAGCCAACAAGTAATGTGTTCGTTAAACATTATCTATTGCATGAACATTTGTTTTAAAGATACTATCCATTTTTGTTAAAATTATGACAATGATAGTTTAAGATATGGTTGGAAACTAAATTACATTTCTCTGACTTGTAGGGAAAAATATATATTACATAATCAGAACATGTGCATATGTGTAGAAACTAAATATATTACATAGAACATGTGTGCATATGCAAAATTATATTTACTATGAACAAACTCTTTTGTGATGATATGAGCAATTTTTTTCAAAGATGAAATAACCGTTTAGCTGATGAGACATTATTCGTTGTTATTGAAAACTTTTAGATGAAAGGTTTTATATAAACTGTGGAACTATTTACACGAGTTGAAGGGCTAAAATTTAACCACCTCCAATTTAATTATGCAACATTTAATTGATTCAAATTATTGATAATTATGAAATGTGTTCAATCAACAAAAAAAAACTTTGCAATTAACAGTTGGTGAAGTGTTAAATTGCATAAGAGGCCGGTAAGAACCTACATAGCATGAGATGCAAAACTACAACAAAAAATTGGAGCTATTTTGTCTAAATGAAGAATTTTTCATAAGAGCATAGGATTTAAATAAAGTGCCAAAATAGAAAATAAAATATATAAAAAACAGAAGGGAAAACAAAATCAAGGCAGACCAAACTGATCCATATTTGAACTCTTGGGCTATGGTAGTATCCAGAAAGAGGAATTACTTTCTGAAATGTTCAAAACATTGTTCTGTAAAAGCTTTAAAAAGAGAAGAGAAAATAGTTGCCCACTCTTGCAAAGTAGATACTATCCATTTGCCATGTCCAGCAAATATGCTCATTTCTGCAAAAAAATAATAAGATTGAAATCAAAAGTTAGGGTTTTTTTTATCGGGATTTGCTTGAAAAAGAACTAGTACAAACCCGACCTGCAATACGTACAGGTCCAGGAGTGAAAATGAGCCGAGTCTTTGATGAGCCGCTAAATACTAGGCTCAAGCTGAACTAGAACCTAGGTTTAAAATTGTTTGACAAACAAGCAAAGCTCAAGCAGAGCTTTTTGAGACTAGGGTTATTAACTTTTAGTTAATAAATATTACTCTGTATATTAACTATGTAGGTATGTGCAATGTTACAAGATTTATCAATTTTTATGCTTACTGGCATGCACTGATGCATTTATTTTCAAATTTAATGAATTTTAGTTTATGAAAATTGTTACTTGAATTTCAGGTGTCAATAGATTCAGAACTAATTTGTCAACACTTACGTCTGCCGCTGCAGCAGCGGATGCAGATTCGGCTGTTGCAGATTTAGGCTCCTCACCTTTGAAGTTCTCATCACCTGCAATTGAAGCAATCAAAACTACGATTTTTCGATTTTAAGCACCCCTTCCGTCCCAAAATAAGTGTCTTACTTCACTTGCAATTTTTTTCTTCCAAAAAAGTGTCTTATTTTCTTTTTTAAAAGTTAGTTATGCATATAATTAGGTAGTTAGGATCCCTTAATTTTATTACCACTTTTGCATGAGGTAAAAGGGAATTTTTTTTCTTAAAATAGAAAGCAAGACACTTATTTTGGGACGGATGGGGTACTACACTATGCGAAATCTACTTTTCTTTTCCTCTTGTTATATACCTGAAGAAGAGAATGGTTTCATACTAAAGATCTCGAATCTCAACTACAATTTTTTTTACTCAAATTACAATTGTTTTATGGTGCAAGTAACGTTCAACTTTTAAGTTAAACATTACCTCCGTCTTCAGGCAAATCAGAGGTCCAGAGAGTAAGGTTGTCTCTCAAAAGCTGCATGATCAGGGTGCTGTCCTTGTACGATTCCTCACTCAAGGTGTCCAACTCTGCAATTGCCTCATCAAATGCTTGTTTGGCCAAATGGCAGGCCCTGGGAATATATTTTGGTGGCAAATTTATGTTGTCAAATCAAGAACTGCAGTAATTAATAGGATCATTGCATAGACTACAAAAGTTGTACCTTTCAGGAGAATTCATTATCTCATAGTAGAAGACAGAGAAGTTGAGAGCAAGCCCAAGGCGAATCGGGTGGGTTGAAGGAAGATCCGTGTTTGCAATGCCAGAAGCAGACTGTCATGTAATAGTGTGAAATGTGAATAGAGCATTATTAAAATTACACACACGCTGCACATTACAAGGGGGGCGTAAAGGAAACATGCCTCATATCCCTTCAATGATTGCTCAGCAGCCTCTTTCCTATCCTGATCAGTCTTGAACTCAGCAAGATATCGGTAGTAGTCACCTTTCCTGAATTTGTGCAAGTCATAAGACATTTAGATGGGAAATTTACTATTTTCTAAAAGTTTAAAATACCGTAGATTATAGATACAGGCATAGTTTGTTGGCATATACCGATATACATACAAATGTACATGATCAATAAAATTTATGTTTACTTTAACGTGTACGTGTGTGTGTGTGTGAAAAACGGGCCACACATGGTTCCTGAAGTCACATATCTGACCAGTCTTTAAGGTGGGGAAAATCAGAAAAGGAAGTGTGCCATGCTTCCTTTCATGTGCACCACTAGTGGTACAATATGCTGAAAAAGTGGAAAATCATCTTTCCAAACACAATTATTCTCCTTTTGGGTAACTTTTGGAATATATTCAACGCATATAGAAAATAAATTTCTTAATATATGATGAAAAAAAAAATGAAGAAAAAGTAATTCAGAGGCATGGATTGAATAGTACAAAATTTATTAAATTGACAAAATAACTCACATCTTGTAATAGAAAACTGTGGCTTCTCCGGTGGTGGACGAGGGAATCAGGTGCTT
The DNA here is from genome assembly GCA_036897625.1 of Pelargonium cotyledonis. NCBI lineage: Eukaryota > Viridiplantae > Streptophyta > Magnoliopsida > Geraniales > Geraniaceae > Pelargonium > Pelargonium cotyledonis. The sequence continues at coordinate 9,566 of JAYMTA010002251.1, read as the reverse complement.
GTCTATGATGGTCAGGATATCACTGCAAATCTTAGAGAGCTCCTCCTCTACCTTCTGGCGGTAACCCTTGATCAGTTTAACATTGTTCTCATTTCCCTTAGACTCTTCTTTCTGCTCAATGGAAGACATAATGCGCCAAGAAGCTCTCCGAGCACCAATAACATTCTTATATCCCACGGAGAGGAGGTTCCTTTCCTCCACAGTCAGCTCAACGTCAAGTTTTGCAACTGACTTCATGCACTCGACCATTTCTGAATCATCAATCCCATAATTTTTTTAGAAGGCCATAGGCATATAATGCAATTATCTATCAAAGAAACCTTCCTATTCTATAAAAATACAAAGAACTTTGCGCAACTAATATGCTTAACTTTACTGCCACGAACCTTCTGACTAGAAAAATCGATTATATCAACGTCAACATGAGCCAAACTAATGAGAACCCATCCAAAGAAGGCAAATTAAGTTGAGGCAATAAATACCAAATTTTCATCGCCGAGAAATTAAATTACATAGCTATCATTTCACTAATCAGTTCCATGCCCACTACAAATATAATTTGCGAATTCAATTATACAAAAAAATCCCAATTAGAACATGTTCGATTCCAGAAAGAACAAGCATGCAAAACAAAAACAATTGAAAGTGGATTCATCCTATGCTATTGCTTATAATTCATAAATCATTTTCAGTTCTTTAAAGCACACTCTTTATCAAGATCCATACAACATGAAACTACATTAACACATAAAAAATGAATATCACATACACCAAGTGAAAACTGCATAATCATACCGCATTACACTGAGTCCAAACAAACAGAATAATTGATCATATCCAGCTAGACGAAACTCCGCATTAATCAAGATATCACCATACAAAAAACAAGCAACATTGAAAATATATAAAATGTACATCACATCCAACAGTCAAACTTCAGCAATTACATCACATTTCATTGCATGTCCAAACTATAACCAAAAACGATCAAATCTAGCCACAACCTCCACATTTCTCATCCCAACGATCAAAGCAACATTAAAAATATATATAAAATGTATATCACATCCAACAGTTAAAATTCAGCAATTACTTCACATTTCATTGCATGTCCACAAAAGAACCAAAAACGATCAAATCTAGCCACATCCTCCGCGTTTCTCACACCAACGATCAAACCAAATTTGACGATCCGCTCGTCAAATGTAACCAATACAGCAACTAACCACCAAAATCAGCCACACGTCACTCATTTATCAACATTTTCCATAAAAACAAACTCGAATCCAACAAACAAAAAAGCATCTAAAATCAGTAACTGAACTCAGCATCAATTAGATCATCAAACAACGCCGATCGGCCGATCCACACCAACATATACATAAATATCCACATACATTCACAATGAACAAAACATTCGAGTAAAGTTTTAGAGGATCGGTACCGTCATAGCGCTCGGCCTGCTCGGCGAGCTTGGCCATGTAAACTTGAGTCTCTCTCTCCTTCTCCGTCGACATTGTTGAGAGAGATCGGCGACGCAGAGAACAGAAGCAGCAAGAGCAAGAGCAATGAGAGCGAAAGAGGCGAAACGAGGACGGTTCAGAGAGAAATGCGAGAGTGTGTTGGTGAGAGCGAAGAACAGTGTAACCGAGACGAATAAAGGTGGGTTTCGGAGAAGATGGTCGGTATTTATATGAGCAGGAGGAGGAGGAGTGAGGGCGTGGGCGTTAAAGGTCGAGCAAGTTTGGAGGCGAGTCAAAGATCGGATCTCAACCGTTGATTCTCGGGAAGGTTTTTGAAAGGGAGAGCGCGGAAATCGTGGTTGGTTTTGTGCGAGTCTGTCCAGTCAGCAATAGTAATTATTTTACTTATTAATTAAGTGTTTGGTTAATTACTAAAATAGTAATGCAATTTCCTTTTTGAGTTTAGGTGATAAATTGCATCTTTAACGCGACACAACATGAACATAAATTAATTGTAAATTAGTCACATTAAATTTAAGACGTGTTGGAACATGAAACATAATCTACTTAATTATCATCTTAACCGCATTTGTGTTTATAAACATGTCTTATTTATGTTAAACCGTTCAACATATTGCTAAACGTGTTAAATCGTGGAACACGCAATAAGCCTTTAGCCCGATCTGTCAGACAAGAATCGCTAGCTCCACACATCTATATTACTATGCATATAACAGTCTTTGAACATAAATAACCCTGAACACTTGTATATGTTACAATTGCAGAATACATGGATATTATTTTCTGTCACATAGACACATGAAAGATTTTTTTATGGCCAATTTATATATATATTTTCCTCAATGGCATTGTGATGGTTCAATACAAAGACATGAACAGCTACAAAATCGAAATCGAATTAAGAAATAAAATTAACAAAAAATTAAAGTTAGAAGAAAAAAAAAACACTGGATGAATAAGTTGCCAACGAACAAATTGCAGCTACTGTGGCAAATCTCCTTGCAAATCTACAGCTTCCAGATTCTCCTATTACAGTTCCAGACAGCGACTTCAAAGCGTATATTACATTGCGAGAAGTGATTGAATAGGCTCGTGTTCTGGAAATGAAAGAAGTACATATAGGTTAGCTCTGGCAGTACGAAAACAGCGAAAAACATGAGACGTTTGAGTAGAGATTCGATGCCTTTTATTTCTCGTGTTTTCTAGTAAACTTTGGAATTAATAGCATAACAGCTAATTCATCACACCCTAGATAGGTTGTATCATTCATATCGAGGGAAGAGTGTTTTGTAGTGAGCTCGGGAAATAATATCACAACAGCTAATTCATCGCTTCCTAGATGCGTTGTGTCATTCATATTGTGCAACGGCCATTACCATGTTAGGTTCTATTGTGCATATGTGTTGGGTCGGATTCGTGTAACATGACTCATTTAGTTGCCGAATTAAATGTGTAGTGTTCGTGTTGGGCCGTACAACACGATCACTAAACATTTCGTGTTTGTGTTGACTCTCACAACACACAACATTCAACACGGCACAAACACAACACGCACGTACGAATTACCAGCTTTAGGTGAGCCTATTATCGACATATAGTAGAACTTGTGACCTCAAGATCATGAGACAACAACATTGTGCTAAGGACCAAGCACATATGAGATATATGACGTCGACGTGCAGGTATTAGATAAATAGTAGTTGCCTAGTTGGATATTTACAAAGTGTGTTCGGAGATGTAGGAATTACCAGAGCAAAAATTGTACACTTGCTGGTGAGACTGTACCAATCATTTCCTCACAAACGGTTTTTGGCAAACAAGTAGACGCTGGTCACTGCCATTTTGAAGGTCAATGACTCTTGCTTCCCAGCGCATCTGTGTACCAAGCGCGCGTGCTGTATCGATAGCACTCTTTTTATCAGAAAGAACCACCCATCCCTGAGAACCATCACAACAGTATATATTTCAATCCGATGTGTTCAATCAAACAAACAGTTAATAAAGTACTAAATGAGGTTCAAGTGGAAGCAATTATAAAAAACGAGAAGCAGGGCCATGATAGAAACCTCAGGGCGTAGTATCCGATCCATCTCCAAAAATAAATCAATCAAACTGCACCTCTCCGACGCGATATGTGAGAGAAGCCCATTTGCGTGAAGCATGTCGTAAGTTCGTGGGTATGTGGGGAACGGTTCACACCTGTACACAAATGTAATCTTCATTTTTAACATTACAGAAATTTTATAAATGTAGGAAACTATATGCAAAAACCCAACTCGATATAGAGATAAACATCACAGGAAGGGATAAAATTGGGCACATAAAAGAATCCCTCCTCGCATCATCTCTTTCAAAGCTTATTTTCTAAGATCTCCAAGAAAGCTGAGATCCAGACACCTATGAGAGTCTAGAATTATCTTTAAAAAAAATCACGGTTGTTGTCATTTAACAGAAACTAATGGCTTACCAATCATGCAAGACGCCCGCAAAACCTTGATCAAGTATGAGGGGAAGTGTATTATGAGCGCTGACAGGGACGACATTCATTACCCAAACTGATTTCTTCTCCTCCAAAAATGCAGCATTCAAACCCCCAAAATGAGCATTCATGTCCATTACATTGCGCAACATGTTAAACGGAGGCAATGGGTCTTCATCGCCAGGCCTCTTTGGATGGTCGGAGAAAATCAAGGGGGTAAGGAGAGACCAATAGTTCATTAAAGAAGATCTCCAAAATTGCATGTCTTTGAAAAAATCGTCAGGGCGAACTCCTGCATGATAACATGCATCAATATATATGCAAAACATGGTATAGGCAACGAATTGAGAAGACAGACAGAAATTAAACTATACTAAAGATGATAGGGAACAATACTTACCATGAATATCTTCAAGCTCGGATGTGCTCAAGCTGGAGGTCCTGTTCTGGATGGGAATCCAACGCTTACTCTTGGTCCCACTTACACATCGTACAAGGGGCTGATAGTAGGATTGCTGCTCTTCTCTACAAAGTGGTATACCCTGTGAACTACACATTGTAAACAAAATACAAGCATTAACAGAGCCTTCATAGAAAGTCAATAAATAGACATTTGGAGAGCTCCACAAAGACATTCGGTGGCAGACCCAAATTAAAACTGTTCCAAATCAGTTCACAACAGAATTAGAGTTTAATGTCAGTATGACTATACTCACCGAGATCCACAGCAATTCTCATCTGTAGTTTTCTGCCAAATCAAAGTTTCCTCTTGCTGAGCTACAACACTCCAACATAGCTTATAGGTTAATTCTTCCATGGGTGTTAACAAGCTTCCCTTCCTAGTACTCACTGAACTTCCAAACGGCTTGCTTGAGGATGAAGTTAAAACAAAATAACCTCCGGGTTTAAGTACCCGATCCACTTCCATGAGAAACATCCCATCTGTTTTATAGTGTCACGAAGCAAGATATGCATGTTCAGGTCCTCCAGTAAGCTCACAAAACTTAAAATCAAAAGTTGATAAAAGATAAAAATTCAAACGCATGTGTCCAACTATACAATTCAAAGCCTTCTGAATTACTTTGAATATTGTGGAATTTTTGTCTACTCAATAAGCTATACTTATGGACAACATCCACGAAACCAATATGGATATTATGGATGAAGTCATGGAATATTGCAACTAAACATCTTCAGAGGCCTTGATACGGGTTCTATTCCATGATAAAGTTGTATTGACATTATCTTTCAATAGTTTACCTAGAAATTAAGTAGAAAACTTAACATTTTTTTACTAAAGATTCGACAAAACAGTAGAAGGTAAATATTTTCCGGCATAAGAAGCTTAAAGAGAGCCAAATCTGAATCAGAAAGCAATAACTGTTAACGAATTATAACAACCTACGGGCAAGAAAGTATCAATCAAGCAGTACTCCAACTTGTTTATATTTTGTGGTGGCCAGAAAGGAAGTTCACGGGTATTCTCCTAATCTGATAGCTATGAGATGTAACAACAACAACTACAAAAGTACCTTGTTTGTCCCAAACAACACCACACTGAGCACAGTGAACCATGTCAAATGATAGAGAGGGATATGGAAGTTGTCTTGATCTGAAATTGCCTATCATTGCAGGAAGACCTCTCTCAAGAGCCAACTGAACCTGGCTTCCAGTTGCCTCGTATTCAGCAATGCAAACAGCCATTAACTTCAGTGATACTAAATGAGCTCCAAAGCTACCAAACCCACAACCAATATCTAACACGTTCCTGATCTGTGATTAACAAATTGAATAGTTAAACCAAATAATGGTTAGAATCAAAGGCAAACTGTAAGGTTCTTTAGAATCAAGGGTCAAGTGGGAATTAAATCATGAACTTTCTGCTTTCCGCAGAGGGCAATATAGCCAAGAATAACAAATCACATTGTCTGAAGCTTAACGATTTATATTGGACGATATAGTATTCTATTTAACTAATGACACTCTCAATGTCCAGGGACACTCAAAAAAAAGGTAAAAGGGCAGAATAATATCAGCAAGCAGTAAAAAGAAAGGAAAGGAAAATGACTTACACCAGCTTGAAAAAATTCAGAATCGTTTCCTCCGAAAATCATCTCTGCAATTAGGCGCGAATAATCTTTGACCTCATCATAGATGGATCCATCCTCGGAGTGAAAAGCAATTTGATTCTCTTCTAATAACATCAACCTAGAGACAAAGATAAAGTCAGTTTCATACAAAATTGTACCATAATCATCTCCAAGAACAATGGTGGAACTAGAGCATCTTCCAGAAAAGATATGCATAAATGTTCATATAAAATTTAATCACTATCAGCTCGCAAGAAGGATACATCAAAAGGTACCTTTTGGTCATGCTTCCTGAAGAAAGAAACTGGTCTTTGGTAATCTTTACATTGCCACTCCATATTACATCCTTACCAACCGGCCATCTCAAAGGGCTCTTATAATCCTTCGGAGGACGAACCAAGCATCGCTCTCCTCCTCTTGACAATTCACAGTGCCTGTCAAACTCCTCTCCATCTTTCAACCCGGTCAACAAATTTGCTGTAACATTGTAACAAGGCACAAAATTTTCTCTTTCTTTGCCGCAAAGCCGGAGCTCCTTCTCCCCGGTAGCTCCCAAAGAAAGAGACCTCAGCTCTAGAATATCAAAAAGTGCTTGCTCCTTTAGCCTCCTATAGTTTTTGTAAACATTGGGCACAGGGGCACGAAAAATGATGGGATCCAAGTCATTTGTAGAAGATGATGCCAATACCGTGATCAGTGCAAGTACACTAATGAGGCACAAGAACAACCAATTGAGTGGCAGTCTAGAGCCGAAAAGGAGAGATAGTTTGTTCAACCAGGAGCTTCTCATATCCAAATTGTGCAACTCCTTTTAACAATCGGATAATAAAAACTGCTTCCCTAAGAGCATTGAAACAACTAAATACTAATGCTGATAACTCTTCCACCAAAAGTTACCTCAATATCATCATAAATCAAACCCAACCCAGAGTACAACCCAAGTTCAGATTAAGACGGCTAGATTCTACTGAGGAAAAAGCTGATTCAAGGAATTGCCCAGTTCATAAACAATCCGTTACTTGCCAGTACACAAACCAAACAAACACAATCCAATTCAATCACGATCCAGCAATGCCCAATTATGCTCCAGATCAACCTGCAAACGAAAGTCAAAGATTCTCCCAATCATTGCCCACACAATTAAGCCCCTGACCTCTTTTTTTGGCTCTTAAAAATATACAAAAACAACTAAAAACAACGGTTAATAATTGCACACCCACGCCCACGATCCCAAAAAATTCCATTTTTTCCCTCACCCCAACACTTTCTCAACAACCAAACGAATCAATTTCAACTTTTCACCCGAACCCAGATCTCAAAACGGAAAACAAAATGCTGGGATCAAACCAAAAACAGCAGAAACCGGTAAATTGTGCTGTGATTCAAAAACACAGAAACAGAAAGAACAAAAAATCAAAAACACTAAGAGAACAAAATAAAAATCAGTAGGGTTTTGGAAAATCGTACCAGTAATGGTGAGAAGCAATGTACGTATCAAGAGATAAGCGTCCAGCTTTTACGGATTCAGTGTTTTTTTCTGTGTAAGTTTCTATATATAACTGAGCGATGAGATCTACAGGCACAAACATTTAGAGAAAAAACCAACATTACAGAATAGGAGGCAGAGAGAGACACATTAAAATAATAATTAAATTAAACTAAACTAATTGATTTTTTTTAAAAAAGTAACTAATTGGTTAGCTAATTAATTAATTAAAGGGAATAATTGTAATTATTAGTTGATGAATTGTACAGTGACTTTTTTGCTTTTTGTTAATAAATAATTTTTATTTATTATTGAACACGTCGTCCACATTATAATAATTATTAATAGACTATAATAATTATTAATAGACTTTTTTTTCATAGTGGGTTTATGGTTAAAATTTTAAAATAAAAATATGTTTTTTTATTGGTGCCTTTTTGTCTTGTATTTATTATTTATTTGTGTAAAAAAAATAGCTTTAATCATAGTTAAAATAATATAAAAACAAAACCAACCTCTTTTATGCATAAATAAAAAAATGACAGTTTTTGTGCGGTTGACATATGTTGCTATTGTTAGTTATTATTTTTATTTTTTGTGCTATTGTTATTGAATTAAATTGTTTGGTGAATAAATATAAAATACATGATTATTAATAATAGTGAGAAAAATAAATTTAAAGTCAAATAATTGTTGATTTAAAATGCATATTTGATTTAGACGTTTTTTTTGGGTGCAAAAACTTTCACAAAATGTGTAAATATACCATTTTTTTTTTACAGTTTTATACAAATGAAAATGTTTAATTTTTATTTTTGTGTAAATAAGTTAATTTCACTAAAATTGTTAGATTATTAAGTTAGCGAATACTAGCGTGGCAATACATGGTGATCAAATTGCCATCGTTTGTTGACATACACATGACAATTGATTGATATTGGCTTATGCTTCAACAATTTTCGCTGGGTTTTTTTAATTTATTTATAAACTGTTATAAATTGTTAGAAATTGCAGTATTTATTGTCAATAATTCCTTGAAACGAGGGTGGAGATGAGAAAAACATAATCTTTTTAAAGATGATGTCATTATGTACAATATTTTCAACAATGTTTTAATTTAGATTGAGTTAACTCTAAGTCTCCAATAATATAAAATAAAAATAGTTAATAGCTACAAATGTAATTATTTCATTTGATTTTCATTTAAAAAAAATATTTAAGGGTAGTGGATAAGCAAAATTATGAAACTAGGTAAGTTTATTTAATACATCAACAGCTTTTGCACATAAAAGATGGAGCAAGTTGTAATTAAATATGATGTTTTTAGAGGATAAGTGTAAACAAAGCTCATTTGTGTGATGTTGTGTCCTTCACTTTCTCTTATTAAATATTTAAATTAACTCATTTTCTTCCACCAATAACAAAAACAAACAAATAATAACTAATTATATAATTATTAAAATAAATAAATGGGGTTGAGTTGAAAATCTATTAATTGAATTAGTCAATCTCTGTAGCTTATAAATCAAGTTATTTTTGTATCAAGCCGTTTGATTTGGTAGCCTAATTTGAAGCTATCAGTATTAAACTAGAAAATGACAAATTTTAATTATTATTATTATTATTATTAAAGACTTGAATTTGGTGGACCATGTCTGTTGCCAGCTACCACATTAGAGAGAGTTTTTTTTTTTTATACATATATAATTTTATTGAAATATATTCTAATATGTTTTGAAAACTCAAATATTTTATGATCTATACAAGTTCTACAGTAAAAGAAATTACTTTCTCAAATAGCTGGTTTTGTAAAACTAGGTCTCACTCGCATCATTTTCTAATTTTTACTAAAATTATTATCTTGTTTTTTTTTTAAATACCTATTTGTGTAAAAAAAACAAGCAAACAAAAAAATAATATTTGTGAGTATTTTTTAAAAAAAATTGTGAATACTTTAGTTTACTGTTTTAGTGATTTTTTTTTTCTCTTTTTATTCATTTTTAATCTTATACTCTCTTTCATTGGAT
>JAYMTA010002250.1:0-17032 GCA_036897625.1 Pelargonium cotyledonis | reverse complement strand
TTCTCTCAAAGTGAAATATAGTTCGGTAGTGTCCGAGGACGTACGCGCAAATTGGCCGAACCTCGTTAAATTCCGGTGTTCTCTTATTGTTTCCTAAATAGCTTATTGTATGGTATATTTGTAGTGAATTGTTGTGCACTTAATTGCATAAGTATAATTCTGTCTAGGAGGTTGGTTTTTATGTGAGACCGTTTGTGACCCCTCCAATCTTTCCTGGGAATTATCGGGGTGCAATTTTAGGTATCCTATATCCTTTTAATGAATTTTGCATATTGTTCTTTGATTTAACTATACAGAAACCATAAATTACATGACTAAGTGTTAAAAACTAGCTAATTTCATTAAAATATCTGATATGATTACGAATCCCCCTTGCTTCTTAGAAAGACGCACAGAGAACCCCCATTTTAAAGAGCAAATGGTTCTACTTGAGTGGGTGTATTAGTTTTATATTTAGATAACACTGTCAACCAAGTGTTAATGCTACTTTTTTCCCAGGAACTGATGCATTTTTTTTTTTTTTTTGCATAAAAGAGCTCTTTGGATGCTTCCTTGGAGTACCGAGTATATAAGTTTTGCAGAGGTAATCTGGTATTAAATTTACTATAAATTAGTTATATCCTTGCAAGGTATTCTTTTACTCTTTTTTGAAATCTTTTTTAGTTTTTGTGTGTGTGATGTTTGTGTCAATTGGGGTTTTCTTGCTATATATGGATATCTTTTCATCAATATTCTTACATTTTGCAGGTTTCCTTACATCGTACAATGTCTTTTAATATCCCTGTATGTTTGTGGGAGTATATATCGCTTGTTGGTTGCTTCCTGTAAGTTTCAAGAATTATATTATTGTCATGTATGCAACACAAATAAGGGTATCCTATGTAGCTTGACTTGTAGTGGCCACTGTTCTTGATGTCATTATTGATGCTTCTTTCCGAGTCCTTCAAATATTACTATTCTTTAGGTGTTGGAGAATGTAATGTGTTTTTTGCTACCGAACTTAAGTTAGTCTTCAACTATTGTGCCTTGTCCATTTCCTGTTCTTATTCACTGTTTTCTGCACATATCTGTTTTCTGTTCTTGGCTAATTTGACAGATGGGTTAAAGGAAAAAAGAAGGGTTTTGGAGTGTTTCATGTCAGAGAGTGAATTTGCTCTGCATTGCTATGGTTTTGATGGTCATTTTGATTTTGAAAGAAAAAAAATCGTATTGTTCTTCATAATAGGGGATGAATTTGATGACTCTCTTTGATGGGTGTGATTGAAAATTTGCGCTTTTTGCTGTTACCCACTTGAATTCAATTGTTTGATTTTTTTCCTTTTAATTCATGAAAGGTCATGCAACCATTATTGATTTATAGAAAAAGAAAAAAGTGCAGTTAGTTGGCAAATTGTGGTAATTGAGTTAAAACTTTTCTTGGCTTTCAAGGAAATGATTAAATTTATATTATTCTGTTTTGTCTTCAAAAATTACTTAGTTTAGAAATTGTCATTAACTGACGACTCCAAGGTTTTCACGACCCCCCTCTTATCTTTTACTACTTTTGTATGGAGTGGAGGTGTCTAGTTGCTTGAGTTCAATTCTAGATCCCATAATCATTCTTTTTACCACCAATAAGTTACACTTTTATTCGTTGAAATTTAAGAAAATTAAAGGTTTCAAAGTAAAGAGTTCATTAGATTATCTCTTTATATCACTTCGAATTTACCTAATAAATTTAGCTATTATGAAGTTGTACCCTTTATTTACCCGGAATCGGGAGTATAAATAAAGTGTCCTTGTTAATTTGTATATTTTGTTGATGTTTGGATTAAAAAACATATGATTTCAATTTTAGTTCTCTCTCTACATTAAAATTGGCTTGGCTGTTCATTTGTTACTGATGCTCTTCTGTGTACTTTGTTTCATTTTCATTTGTCTCACTTGTTGCAAATTGAGTGCACATGATGGTTTACACTTGATCTCTTAACTTCAGGTAAGTTCCATGTTGACAAGTTCATGTACTGATGCTCTTTTCTTGCTTGTTGCAAAGTGAAGGCACGTGATGGTTTACTATTTATCTTTGAACTTTTGTGTTGGTTCTCTTTCTTTGCTCATGTGTTTTGTTACTATGTACATTTTCTTTTCTTTCTATGTTGACAAGTTCATGTTCTGCACCTCAATCTAAAAACTTTTGTAATGAACATTAGATAGTTTGGTGAACAAATGAAGCCCAAAAAATGGCCTAACTGTGATGAACATTTGGTGAACGTTGGTGATTTTGAAGGTCAGATTCTGCATTAGTTAGTTTGGTGTAGCTTAAATTCACATTGTATAATACAGAAGATCAGTTGTGTAGTTGTAGAACTTAATGTTCAGGTACTATATATTTTAATATATATGTTCATCTCCCAAAAGGCACAATAGGACAAGTTGGTTGCTTTTAACAATTGTTGCCCTTATTTGCATTTTCTCTGACTAACTTATCTTTAAATTTGTTCATTCCTCTTGTAGTTTTACCATTTGCTATTATTTTTTGCTTACCACTGTCACCTGTTATGGCATAATTGAGTGTATTGCCATGTTCAGTTACATACTTGATTCTCATGTTTCAAGGTTAGTTTCAAGTCTTTTTTTCTTTTCTTGTAATTTTGTTTAATTTGTATGTGCCCTATATAGTTCTCAAGGCTTGGTGTCTGATTCACCCTATTTGAATTAATTTCGAGGTGATAGTGGGATACTTTTAGTGGTATTCAAATCCACATGGATGCTAAACTGATATAGCTACATGGAAAGAGGGAAGTAATTGGAGAGGGAGAGAGAGAGAGAGAGATAGAACTAGACCGGCTCTATGCAAATGTTTTGCCCTTGTGTATCTATTTGCTTACTAAGTTGTGTGTAATTGGAGAGTTGCAAACAAAACACTTGTTGCTGATGTAGTATGTAGTATGTCATATGAATAATGAAACTAGTTGCTCTAGTTTTTTAATGATTCTATTTCTGCTATTGAGCTAACTCTAATGATCTGTTGCACCTGTAGATGATACTCATGATCTAGTTGAAGATGAAAAACTATTGGCCCGAGTTAAAGACTGGATCAGTTGTCATCTTGTGAAGATCATTTGTTCAATGGACATTTGTTACTTAGTTTGTGCTAACTTTTTGAATGGGTATAACATGCCTTAGATTTGGGAATAGATCACCTTACATTTTGGGATATTCAATGTACTTAATTTGCATGGATACTTTTGTAAATAGTACTTGTATGTCAGTACCTTGAATATCACAATCTATTGGTGATATAATAGTTATTGGCAGCAAATACGCTTTCTATTCAGTATATTTTCAGTTTTGTTGGGTTGCCTAGTCATTTTAGCATCAATTATTGTATTGTTAGGCTGGTATCGTTTGTGATGCCAATATCACTATATGTGGATAAAATCTTAGTTATTGACAACAAACTATTGTTTTTCAATTTCATTTTTCCTATGTTGGTATAGTAAAGATTTATGATGCCTATATTATACAATCATCAACGCTTCTATAATGTAGCTGATAACTTATTTTACTTTTTCTTATCATTTTCAAAGTGATGTTAATAATACCGCATCACTACAATGATGTTGGAAAAAATACCATCATATATAAGGAAATGTTTGCAAAATGTTGATTATTTGTTGCAAAAATGTTTAGATAACATCAATCTAATGTTGCTAGAAGTTATAAACGTGTTATACATTTCATTACAAATATTAATTATATGATACAAAAATGAAAATATTATGTTGCCTTTAACATCAAATGGCAGCATATAAAATTGTATTGCCAAACCACTATTTAAATGTTAGAACATATGATTTTGTGCAACGCAACCAGAAGTGGTGCAAAAACTTTTTTTTGTGATGCTAATTGTTATTCCTTACATAAGATACTGCAACGTGTATAAAAGTGTAAGAAATACCTTTACCATCGTTTTTCTTTGTTTTAGTATCATTTCTTTAGTGGTGCTAATGAGGGTCACATCTGATAGTGATAAAAATAATTAAGTGAATTTCTTTTTCTTTTTTTTATACAATAAAGTTCATGAGCAGACTTGTACACTCGCGGTTGACACTTTTAAGCTGTTTGATCACACCTATATTAACACTCATTCGAGATTTGTTCACAATAAAAGCGTTAAACTCTCTCCATGGGTGTGTTGAGTGAGGATTGAATGCAATCGCTCTTTCCTCTTACGCAACTTGTGCTGCAAATTGCGCCACTACTCTTAAGTGATATTTGAATAAAAATGATTTTGATTTGCAACTTTTTCTAAAAAAGATATTGGAAACATTTTCTTGGACCATATCATCAAAAGAAAATACAAAATTCTTCAACTCTCTTTTTTTCCCCTATGTATATATATATATATGGGTGGGGAATATATGTTCTTTTATGATTATAAAAATATATATATTTCAAGGTTCCTCAAAACATTCATTTCCCATCTTTATTAGAAGTGGAGTTATGGGATAACATATATAATTACTTTATTTTTTGTTGCAATTCCATAGATGAAAAATAAAAAACACTTCACAAGCATCTTTGTTTGTAAATGTGTCATAACATGGACATTTCACATGCATGCACTCACAAAGGCTTTTATTATTATTATTTATAATGTTTGTTTAGGTGAATGAGTCTCACAAGTAACAAGTTCACAATTTAAAACTTGAATTAGTGGGGGCCAGTTGATACCTTCATCACATGCCGCATTTTGACGTTTTGCTAATTAATTTATTTACATAGTGAGTTTTTTTTATATATTTTTTTAAATAAGTGAAACTATACTATATGAATAGTTTTTCCTTTAAACTTGAATAACTCACCTTGTATCGTCAAAAGTGATAATCAAACTCGAGATCTGAAAGGTTCGAATTGTTTAAACTTACTAAGTGGTTTAATTTAGCTCAATTTGTATAACAATATTTGATCCAACTATCATTATAAAAATATAAAGGATCCAATTTGATCCCGAACTTTGGAGTTTTGATTTAATTTGGTTCTTAAATTTTGTATAACCAAAATTTGTCTATGAACTTTCGTATTTTGACCAAATATGGCCCCTAAACTTTTGATATAAGTTCTAAAAATAATAACCATTTTGGGTCAATATGTGAAAGTTCAAGAACCATTTCGGGTATAATAAAAAATTCATAGATAAAATTGAGACGAAACACAAAAATTTTAGCACTATTTTTTGTTAAAAAATTTAAAAATAAAATTGACTCAAAGCAATAAAATCTGGGGATTAAATTGATCTTTTAATTGTTCAAAAATCACATCTCTTAAAAAATATAAAGTAATACATCTGTTTCAAATTAAATATCGGTTTAAAGTTTTTCACATATATTAAGAAAAGTTGTTAAAATGACTATTTTATCCTTAACTTAAAAATACAAAACTCATCATTGTTAGCGCTAGCCAACTACTTGTATATTTAATAAATTTTTTTTCATGTTCTATGTGAGTCATTATTAATAGTACTACTGTTTATGGATGATAAAAGGTATTATGGAAAAGTCATATATATATATATATAAGTAATATGTACATCAGTTGACTGATATAATTTTATATCAGTTACATTAATAAGGTGATGACACCTCATTTAAAATCATGGATCCGGACGGGTCGCTCCGGTCCCACAAATTCACTTGGGTGGGTATAAGTAAAATTTGATGAGATGTCATCGCCTCATTGGTTTGATTAAGTTGCAACTGATATAAAATTATATTAGTCAATTAATCCACATTTTACTCTATATATATTTGTTAAAAATAAAAAATAACATTTAATTTAAAACAAAAGATGGACTCTAAAAATACAATTAATTTGAAACAGATGCAGTAAAAAATAAAATATAGGTCAAGCTTGTCTTGACAATTGGTTGATTCCGAGAATCTTTGTTTTACGTTTGTCATTGAAAGTTACGATTGGCACCAAGGTATTAACTACTAGTTTTGTCTTCTCTTTTGGAGTGTGTGTGTTTGGCTTACTAAATATTAGTTCGAATTCCAATATAAATCTTAAATATAATATCATTGGCTTTCACTTCAAAGAGTTTAGTCGCATTTAATACTCTTCTATGTGTACAATAGGGTTTCAACCCGAACCGTCGGAGCAATTTACTTAACTTGTTTATCCCTTTAAAAGTTTCAGGTTCAAGACTCGACTAATACGCTTGCTTATAAAATATAAAAAACGTTCAAACTCGAGCAAGATATAAGATATTTCAATCAAAATCAGTGAAAACTTTGCTTGTAAAATCAGAATGAAACCACATCAGCACATTACCATGCAGGCATATTGAAAATCAACATTTTAGCTTCTGCAATACAAATCCTAATGGTTCAACAATAAGCATCAACTATGAATATAACAACTCTACTTTCCACATTATCAAGTGTTCGAAAAAATCAACAACTCTACATAGTTGGAAGAAAGAAATACAAATAGCAACTGAGCTAATAATAACTAAAAGAAATCAAATTCCAGATACTTGTTCTGACCAGGGGTTGCAGCTTTATCAGTAGTTGATGCCGAGGGCGCTGGAATTCGTTCAATCTCAACCGGTCTGGGGATCTCAGGCGGGCTTGCACAACGAATCAGAGCCCAATTAACACCCTCAAAGAATGGATGTTGTTTAATCTCTGTAGCACCCCGTTTATATGCCAATCTATGTTGCGGTTCTTTAACAAGCAAGCCTCTTATTAAATCCCTTGCTGCAAAACTGACCACAGGCGACTCTGGAAATCGCAGTGGCTGACCCACGACATTAAACAGGGTGGCTCGGTTCCCTGATCCTTTGAAAGGAGTCTTACCGAACAACAGCTCGTAGAGAAATATCCCAAAAGTCCACCAATCAACAGCACTTCCATGCCCTTCGCCCTTGATAATCTCTGGTGCCAAGTACTCGTGTGTCCCGACAAATGACATTGAGCGAGCATTTGTGGGCTCGGCCATAAGCTCTGGCAATGGACTCACTTGGTTTCCCATTTCACTCTTAGGTTTTCGGTCTTTCTTTGATTTGCTCAGAAAGAGACGAGGGGAGAAACATGTCGTTGGTGCAACACATGATGGCTGAATGCAAGCAGGTTGGACACAATAAACTGAATTTTCCTGAAGGGGTTCAGTCTCCATTGATGAAGACTTGACCAAGGTTGGGCTGACAACACAACGGAGGGACAGATCAAAGTCGGAGAGCATTATGTGTCCATCTTCCCTAACAAGAACATTTTCTGGCTTGAGGTCACGATAGACAATGCCAAGCATGTGAAGATACTCTAGAGCAAGAAGAACCTCTGCTACATAGAACCTGTAGGTCAAAGAATAACATTACAATAATCAAAATCAGCATATTCAATGCCTCAAACAGAATACTTAAGATTCAAGATGGACAGCCTAAATTCAATCGGATTACTCCTCCAAAGCATCCTGTTTACAGTTCTGAAGTGAACCAAACTTATCAAGGAGTCTGCTTCTGAAAACTGGATCATAGTTTGATCAGAAAACCAGAAAATAAAAGGTTTCATTGAAATTTCATGTATGAGATTTTATCCAGTTATCTCAAGGAAATATATTCTTTCTGGGAGTTTATTCTATAACCTTAGTTTGGTTTCTCTACTGCACTAAAGTGTGTGTAATTATGTTTTGCACCTCAGTCTCTCCCTGTCAAAATGAAGTTGAGTTGGGCAATGCTTTTGCTAGCATCTCTGGTTCATTCCTGAAACCACCGTTTTTTTCCTTTAGACTTCGTCTTTTAAAGATATATGAAGGTAAAATAGATTCAGTCATGTCTAAGAAGGGCCATAGTGAGATTGGTTTCTAGATAGGCTTCAAGTAGACATTGGAGTTTATTAGATGTAAATTGAAGACTTAAGCTGTCACTAGCATGCCAATATTATATGACCCTGTCTGAAAAATTTAGTCCGATACCATCTCTCTCTCATAATCTAATACTATTACTTGTTAAAAGGACAAAGAACTTAAATGCATATCCTCTCCACAACACAAAGCCACAACCCGAAGATGTTTAAAACTCATTAGCAATGGCTCTTTCAAAATTCCCCACCCTGTTGTTGTTCATATATAGTTCATAAACACTAACTACCACACCGAAACCTTATTCACATGTCTGTTCAAGAACTATATTCAACCAAATCATGCAGCCAAGCAATCGTAAAAGGATTAGCAGAAATATATGCCAAATATGAGCTATATATAATATATATTAAGAGCTGGGATTAGTCTCATACTTCACTGCTTGTTCAGAGAAATGTTTCCCAGGTTGTCTCTGCCTAAGTGTGTGCAAGTCACCTCCTGGACAGAATTCCATAACCAAACATGAGAATTTGTCTGTCTCAAAGTGAGTATACAAAGTTGGGAGGAAGGGATGATCCAAAGACTGTAAAATCTCCCTCTCTGTCTGAGCTCGGAGTAGCTTCTTGCGGCTTGCTAAAGATGCTTTGTCCATGACCTTCAAAGCAAAATAACATTTCATTGCACTTAATTCTGAAAGATACACACTTCCAATATCCCCACATCCCAACTGCTTCAGCAGTCTGAAATGGCTCAAACCCAACCCACCATCTTTTGCTCGGACTGCCTGGATAGCTTCCCATCTGGAGTCATTTGCTTTGTGAGGTTTGCTTATACCAGCATTAAAACTGCTACAAGAACTTTCATCACTCAGATCAGTGCTTGTACTACCTCTACACATACTGCTCTTCCCACTCTCAAGGAAATCAGCTCGGTCACTATGTTTTGTATTGCCATTGGTCTTAACAAGGGTGCTAGTTCCATCGCTGACTTTAACAGAAGCTGAAGTTACTCCATGCTCCAACTCTTTCTTTTCCCGATCACCTTTACCTTCTAGGGGCTGCAAGCCCTTAGTCTCCTCTACCGCAGGACCCACATAAGTTGTCGCATGTTTGGGATCACCCAAAGATAAACTTCCTATATTACCAAAAGATTTGTGGTTCTCCGTGGTTTCAACACTACATTCCTTTGGTAGCACACTCCTAGGTGGTTTCTGGGGGCTAACAAGCTCTGGCCTGCTACTATTTCCCTCTGGCATCTGACTACCAACCAGTTTCCTCTGCTTATCTGGTGAACTTCTGGTAGATTTTGAGGCCATTGAAGAACTGCAGACTTGATAAATAGACGACGTTGAACACCCCCATTCCTAAACCCCAACCTCTAATACATGATTCCCGCCACAGGCTGGCGCAGTTAGTATTAACTCCAACTTCATCAACAGCCAGATAACCTTTGCAATTAATGAAAACACATAAATAGAATGAAATCAAAGAAACAAAGTTTGGTTCATTAAAATTTTAGAACCTGAACTATAGATTATAGAACAGGTAGGAGAAAACAAATTATGAAAAATCATTATGCCTTTCAGAACTATCAAATCAACAAAATCATATACACCCAATAATCAAATAACTGAATAAGCCCTAAAATGGCATCCAAAACTTCACTTCAAAGAGTCAAGCTAAAAATTTGAAACGCAAAACCCAATTCCGTAGTCAAGAAACGAAGGATATAGGTACAATGAAAACACAACAATCACAACCCAATACTTCAAAATGCCAATACTTTTATCCAGGAAAATAGCAAAAGATCAAAGACCCACGAAAAGCAACAAAAATCAATAAATCTGCACACAGATGTGGTTTCTATAAATCACACAATCAGGAAAATTACAGATAGATCTCAAGTTCATACCTTCCTACCAACGATCCAAAAATACCCAGATGCTAAATATGCAAAGCAAGCGAACAGTGAAGCGAAACCCACCAAACAAAATCAGAGAAGCAGTTAAAAGTGGAGAAATTATAAGAACTTTAAATGGTTTTTGTGAGCTTTAGCTGTGTGGAGAAACGAGAAGAGAGCACTGACCGCGAAAACTACAAAAAAGAGATAAAGAGATGTTGGTAGTGGTCGGGGCTTGAGAGCTCTCTCTCTCCTCCAGAAATGTTTGGAGAGTGGAAAAGAGAGTGGCTTTCAGAGTGGTACTGGTGGGTCTACCATGAAAATATGAAAAAGAAACCCAGGGATCGATCTTCAAAGCATAAAGCTTAAAGTTAGGCGAGTTAAACCGGTCAAGACCGGGATCGGATAGACTAGACCGGGTCTATTAGACGGACCGGACTGGTTGGATCAAATATAATTGGAAACAATTTAACTTTTTTTAGTAAGAGAAATTAGCAAAAATACGTTAAAGTTGCGATGATTGTGAATTGGGTAACCAATAATTAGTAGATTGTATTAAAGCAGTTAGCTTATAATTAGAGATGTTCGAACGGTTAAGAACAAATCGGGATCATAAGTTGAATTAGGAAAGAGATTGAATCGGTATCTAATAGGTTTTGGACCAGACTGGACCGATCTTGCACGATATTAGTTTGATAGAATCAAATTTAATTAATGGAAAAAAAATTGGTCAACAAGTTCTGATTAAAAGTAACAATTCTTTCTATTATTCGATATGATATGAGAAATATTTACTCTAACAATAATTCACCAAATTATTAGAACCTAATATTTTGAACCAAAGAAAATAATAGCATGAGTTGGGTTATAGGTCAGGTTGGGATCAGAATACAGTTGAGTCGGATGCGTGGCAAGTAACAGAGTTTTTTAAAACTGAAGGGGAAGTTTCTAGTGTTTTGGGCCTTGTTTTGGATGATATTCGTTCTTTGGTTTCTGAGTTTTCATGTGTGAAATTTAGTTTTGTTAGAAGATTGACAAACAAGGTGCCACACTCAACCACTAAGGGTGACGCGATTGGTTAATTCAACTGTGAGAGTAGGAGGAGGTCTCAAGATCAATCTCCACTCTATACATCCTTGGTGGTGGTGGTGTAAGACCACTTTGGTACGGTAAGGTGTCAAAAACTCTAGACTAGGGTTAGGAGAAACAGTCTCCTTCCTGAACACTATTGATTACTTATATATATATACACCTTTAGGCCGATGATTTAATTGATTAATAAAATTTCCATCTTTGCTTTAATTATAATGTTCGTATTTGTGTTCCACATTTTTGCATCTCTTTCTAGACATATTTTTGTTAAACAAACTTTTCCATGAAACTTTTTAAGTTTCTATTTTACCAAACATTTTCATCCAAAAACTTTTAGCTACTTCTTCCTACATCAAGCAGTGTTACCAAACAAGGATTTGGCATGAAAGTTTTGAAACTTCTCCTACTGTATTAAGTTGAAGTCTAATAGATAGCTAGCTAATAAATTGACCAAAAATTGAACCCAACAAAAAAAAAAAAAAAACCCGCAAATTTGCTTGCATTTTAAAACAAGTTTAAAAAAAAAAACAACAATAATAAAGGTTGGGGGGGGGTCTATAAGAACAAAGTTCACTGAAAGATCTAACTCTACATTAAGTGGCCTTGTTCTCAGAAAAAAATGCAATACATAACAAACCACTGCCTTTACAGTCTCATTTTTTTCTCTCTATTCTATCTATTAATGGAGCCAAGCTTTAAGAGAGCTCAGTGATCACCCTTTCACACTTGTCTTCCAAGATCTTCACTGCTTCAGTAAATAGCTGTTCTGGAGGGAGTGCTCCAGTTGATTCAATGGTAACTACAGAGAAATCAATTGAAAATCAGAATATCACTAACCCGTGAAAAAATTAAACCACCATGCACTTGATAGAGCCCCGTTACTATTATGTCCTAAGAAATGCTGTCAAGCTATATTTGATGTGCGTTACTAATTCTTTTGTTCCGTGGTAAATAAGATTGCTTACATATGAAGTGATCCTTGACACGACGCAGTGACACAAGTTCATTCCATCCATCTTCTCTGATGCATTCTCTACACAGTGTGCAAGCACGTGGTCGGGCTACAGTTGCTCTTCTTTTACCTGCACAAGAGCCAAATCATTGATCAAGTACCTGACAACCAAGCCATTTCTCAAACTATGTTTGGGCTTGCCGCATGAATCCTTAAGCAAAACCCTTTGGACCCTCTGCTCATATTTTCCTCCTTCACTTCATACTATCTAATGTCATATCTGTTAAACCAAGTGTGTTCATGTATTCTCACTAGTCACTCTTTTGTTTCATGTTAATTTAGGCCTACAAATAAAAAGCTACTCAGTTTTATAGAATATCTAGCATGCAGCACATGACAAAATATCAAAGAAAAATTAGATTACCATTGCCAAGATCTTCAATGTCAAAGACATTAGCTGGGCATTTCTCTTTAAGCTTATCAGCCATCTGGCCTTCAATCTTTTTCAAGAATACAACCTAGAAACAAATGGAACTTCATAAGAAACCTTTTTATCTTTTTATAAACGTTTGCGGTGTACGAATCTCTTCCATAATTAACATAGCTTCTCACCTCTGGAAGCATTTTATACCAAGCAGTGGCCACGGGAGACCATTTTGCGTGCGTTTTTCCCATGCCTTTAACAGCATGCGCTTCTAGTTCTATTTCCTACAAAAGAACCAGCGAATAATTTGTTAGCAATAAACCCAACAAATACTTTTTTTCTCATATTAAGAGCATCTCTGTATCTACAATTTCTGTTCAAACATGTGACATGGTGAAACAAAATTTACTTTATTCACTTTATCATATTATCAGAAGTTCGGAACAGATGTAATAAAACAAACTTTACCCAAACTTTACATGTAATGACAGAATCAAACACAAAAGGAAATGAAAATATTACCTGACCAGGGCCAAGTTTAGCGATAATGATATCTGGGTACTTGGGGCCAATTGGACTGTTGGAAAATTCCGGAAGTGAGGCTTGGCTACTTGTAAAATTAGAATAGGTTTTTGGTTTTGAAGTTGAGCTTGGATCCTTTGTATCAATAGGAAACTCACTTCCACCCGGCAACCACTTCAATTCATTTGCTTTCACTGCATTTCCAGTTCACCGCTCTCAAAATTACTCACCAAAGGTTAATGAAGAAACACTTTCAAATTTCACCAGCATTGTACCGTAACCATACCTGTAACGCGGGGTCCTTTCCGTTCACACCTAACATGGAGCTTAAATACGATAGTATTCTTTTCATTTGATGTATCGTTCTCTACATATAAACAGAAAGAAAAACAGGCACACTTAGTATCCCTTGAGATACAGGCATAAATAAAACTGAATAGCAATGTTACTATATTTTCATAAGCAGTCATATACACCATTAAATATACATTAGAGATTGACCTGAAATATATTCAAACAGCCTTGGGTCAACACTTATTGGTATAAGACCCAACCTGTGGGCTAGGACTTCATCCTGGATCACTGAAGTATTGTTTGCCATAAGAACTTTTTCAATAGCCATTGTCGGAACCTGCATTCATAAATCAAAATATAATTGCAGCTAAATACCAAGTTACTAACCACTACATGCATAAACGAAATCAAGATTTAACCTATTGAAAGAAATAGGTGTTTAATTCTAGAGACTAAAAGGTGACATTAAAAGTAATCCATCCAATCGCCCAACACCAGAACACAGAATAGAAATGGGTATGTGACTATAATTCTTCAGTGATGAGGTTGGCTTATTTGAAGTTCCTCTTCCTAGAGGATTAGAAGTACCATCACAACTGTAAATCTTTACAATCATAATTTTCCTAGACAAGTACACTAATGAACTTTTTGATATTGGCCTACTGCAATAAAGATGATACACCAAACCAGCTGTAGATTATTGTACTGCATGACACTCTAAAATAATTTGTTTTCAATCATCTACCATTCATTTGCTCCACCATTCAACCTTTATACGACCCTATCATGGCTCACAAAATGCATGAAAGATTTCCAGTAATAAATTTGATTCTATAGAAAAGAATTCATTTAGCATATTTTATTCAGTTTACCGTGTGAGCTTCAAGAGCCTGCAGCAATAAATGTATGTATGAGCAATGCAGCGCTGATTTGACATTCTAGTGAAGAATTGTGTCTGAAACAGTCTGATTTGACATTCTAGTGAAGAATTGTGTCTGAAACAGTCCCGCAAATAATTTTTTTAATAAAAAGGGTTATCATGACAAAACTTGTTTGTTAAATTTGAACCTACGTTGATGATTTGTAATGACTGATAACTTAACAATTTGAACATGGATTTTATTGCAACTATTATTACTTTTAGTTTCTACCGAAGAGAACTTGAATTTTAATTTGACATGCATGTTGTTTTAAATGTAACTGCAATACATTTAGAATCTACAAGTTCATATTGTTGATTATACAAAATGTATTTGTATAATTTAAGAAATTACATGTCTAGAAGCATGTCCTATGCATCTCGAAAAAGATGAATTACGTACTCTGAAGGTGTTTCATAGTGTATGAGAAATCCACTAAAAACAGAAACATGTTAAGAGAATAGAAAATAAATTAATTATTGTCAACTACACAGACCACTGCCTGATCTGACTTATTCAAAAGGTAAACTTAGAATTTTACGAGCCAATGCTCAAAACAAAAATGTAAGTATGGAACTTATCTAATCAGTATCAACACATGAGTAAAGAATAGCAAAAACAGAGGAAAAAAGGAATTAACAAATGTGAGCGTCTAGAGATATTATCGTATAGTTGTGCACAAAAAACAGACCTCTGCTATTAGGATCCTCCGGAAAGCATTAGCAATTGCAGGGTCAATACCAATCATATCAAATTCCAAGTCATCCTCCGTCAGCCGAATCACTTCAATTTTAAAGTCTTTGCAGAACTGATCCAACCTCAAACTATTGTTGACTCCCATTGATGAATAAGCACCGGAATACGTTATATTGTCTGTCTACATACACAAAGACCCACCAATATAAGAAATCAATACACAAACAAATCCCAAAATATAACAAAGTCAATCACTGTACGGATGCTCAGAAATATAGAAAAACAAAGGGTTCCTTGTATAAATCATTGATCTTTAATTCAAATTCAATATATTAGCGTCCATATGTATGCATTCAGCATTCCACAACTTCTATATCCATTTAGGAGCCAGAATTAAATATAATAATCAATTTGTACAAGGTCCTCAACAGTTGTGTGTGAGCAGACAATTATATGATTACCTACCAGCTAAACTATTTGTACTAAGCTCAAACATGAGGAGTTTCTTTTTCTTTGGATACAAAGCTCAAAAAAGTTGATTTTGAGCATGCTTGTCACATATCCCATTCAAAACTAGAACCTATAAAAACTGAAAAGAGATGAACAGAACACAAAAAATAGACTTCAGAGAGAGAGAGAGAGAGGTACATGAATTGGAGCATCGGGGTTGCAGACGACGCGAGTTCTCTGGAGCTCAAGGTGCGGCGGGAGCTTGCCCATGGGAACGTCCGTCAAGTCCATAATAGATTTAAGCCTTTCCATGCCAACATCGGACATTGTTGCAGCTCTAGCTCTTTCTCTCTATCGGTGTTTTTGCTGCTGATGTTAGGGTTTGGGGGAGCAGAGCAGAGAATGAGAGAGGGTTTAGTTTAGGGTTTATGAGACTGGAAGAAGATATGGACACCACGTGCCCAATGTTATTTAATTTTCCTCTTCGTTCACACAAAAACGAAAAAACGATTTTTATTATTTAAAATAACAGCCCTATAACTTCTTCTTTTTCACTAACATCCCACTAACTCAACCTTTTTTTTGCATTTTCATCCAGATATATGCAACTTTATAACTTGCAAGTCCATTGTGTTTTAAGTTGTTAAAATTAATGACAAGTTACAAATTCTATTAAGAACGTACTTTATCAATGACGACGATAAACTACTATATAGTAGTTGATTAAAATCTTGAAAAAAAAACAATAGAAAAGTAAGATCAACTCTTATTTTCTTCAAAAGAATATGACATGCAACAGTATCAAACAATTAAATGAATATAACACTTTAAACGAAGGAAGACAAAATTAAACTTTCAATAATGAAAGACCTGCCACAACCTCCACTAAAAGAACTTCTTCTTCTTCTTCTCCTGTAGCTTGCAATGGAGGAGTGCTTGGGAAAGTACTTTGACCGATACTCTTCCTTTGTTTTTGTTGCTTGAGGAGAGGGAAAGTTCTTCGGGGAAGGACTTGACCAAGATTCTCCTTATTTGTATGTTTTAATTTAGGTGTATCTAACCCATGAAACGGAACTTGTTTTAATGTGCTTTGGATTTGTTTGGATTAGTTGTTTTGGTTGCTTTGTTTGAGTTCTTAATTCTTATTGGGCTTCTCGTAGCTACCAAAGAAAGTAAGGAGTGTAGAACAAAGAGTAAAGGAATGCATCTTGTCTTCTTGTAGCTAATGTTGCTCGTCTTTTTGTAGCTAATGTAGCTATTGTTGCTCTTTGTTCTTGGAGCTTTGTTGTTTTAGTTCTTAATTCCTTATTGTTATTTGTAGCTACTCTAAGAAAGTAAGAAGTCTAGAACTAAGAGCATGAGCATTGTTGGGACTCATGAGCATGTCATCAATAAAACTCTTGAAACAAAAATCTGCAATGGAGGGACTTAAATTGGGTCCAAGTCACAAGCTTTTTATTATTGTTATTTATTAGTTTAGAATTTGAGTTGCTACTTATCATTTAGTTATAAGTTTGTTTACCAAAAATAGAAAGAGGAATGGACCTCTGTACAGGGACTAGACCCATTTTAGGATTTCATGCACTCTTCAAAAAAATAGAATGTCTTTGTGGATGCTATGAAGGATAAGAGGGTAGTTTGTCTTACTGTTGCTAACTGATGCTTGTGTAGCTCTTCTTACTTCTCCCTTTTGTAGCTACCCAAGGAAGGAAGTAACTCCAACTCCTATAGAAAACACATTCCTGAGAAGACACCATAATTCTAGATGCATAGGAATACCTTACTAAGTACACCTACGGGCTTTTAGGGCACTTTTCCTATACACTTTAGGGGTCTACGACCTTTCAACACACTTAGCTAGATCTCCAATAAACCCAATAAGATTCAAATTCAGCCCCAATAAAGATTTAAAGTTTCATGAAACTTCAGCTACCCAATTGA
>JAYMTA010002249.1:0-17035 GCA_036897625.1 Pelargonium cotyledonis | reverse complement strand
CTTCCCCCCAAGCCCCCACCCCCACCCCCGCCGACTTCCCCATCACCGGATCTGCGCCGCTCGCTGGGATCGCCGGCCGGCTATTCGCTACGTCTCCCTTCCCGCATTTGGTTGCCGCCGCCGCCATTGTTGTCACAAAAGCACCTTGAAAACGAAAACAATTTTCACACATAGGGCTAAAAGAGAATTGAGATAGTGACCGGGCAACACACCCATAAACTAGGAAACCCTAGTAGTAACATCAAAAACTCTAACTCCTTAGAAACCCTAAAAGTTTTATTCTCTATGCTGAGCCAGACCACTAGATTTGATTGTCCATATGATTCAATCTTAATCTGAAGTTTTTTTTTTTTTTCAAGTCATAATGAATCAAATTTACTAAAATATAAATAATTTGCCAATAATATTTTCCTCATTATACTAATAAATAAATAAATAACATCATTTCTATCAATTTTCTCGCCATTTTCTTGGGAACCAATCAAAGAAAAGAAATAAATTGTGACAAAACAATGCATATGTTCTAGAACTTTCTCTCACAAATCACTCTTTCTACTTTCTAGTCCCTTCCACACTCTTCTCTCGTCCCTATAAATACACACTCTTCTAGCTCACTCCACTACCAAACAGTTCTGATATTTACACAAATACCACTCCTAAACCGTCCGATTTCGTGATCTCCAAGCTTCGATTCTCCGACAACAATGGCGTCGTCTCTCGCGGTTGCTCTCAGGAGGCTCGCTTCCTCTTCCTCTCCCAGCTCCTTCCTCCGCGCGGTCCGACCTTCCTCTTCTGCGTCTCGACTCTTCAACACCAACGCCATGCGCGACTTCGGTGACGACGATCGCAACGAGAACGGCGAGCTTGACGTCGTTCGCCGCCGTGGTCGTGACCTCCCTAACCGCCGCCCCAATCTCTTCTCAGGTAGTTGTTATCTTTATTCCTTGCTGATATGATTATATGAACTGTCTGTTTCGTATTCTGTTGATTGATGATTTTGTTACGATTCTGGATTCAGATGTGCTTGGATTGACCAGTGATTTAGGCATTTTTTGTTTCATTTTCTGAGTAACCAAACAAGTATTGACACTACTTATCTGTTGCTTTTCGTCTGATTTAGCCATTTGAGGTTCGTTTTTCTGAGTAACAAAACCAGAGTATATGTTGGGATTTTATCCCTCCTATACACTATCAATCATCTTACAATATTATTCGTGTATTACAAAACTAACTAAATCAAAGATAAACATAGCGAAAATATAAAATACAATATAAACTCAATAAATACTTTTAATATTACTAGAAGAGAAAGTTAAAATAATCTAATTTTTTACACGTTTACCTGAAGTCTCAGTACATCCAAGTTCTTAACTCGCACACACTAGTATCATCATTACACTTTTTCGTAGTATTTATTGCATTTTACAAGCTTTTAACTTTTTGTTTTGTTTCTGAAATAAAATTTTTTTCTATTTTTAGAAAAGTTTAGGCAACAACTATTGAATCAACCGTTGAATTTGTGATTGCGGTTATTGTTAAAAATTTTATCTGCATTTGTTGAATATAGTTGCTGTAATAGCTGAAATTGTTGGATAAAATTTTACAATTTATGAGATGTTCTCATTTTAGTGGGACCATTTATGGACTAACAGTATATACTATGTGCCTGTTGTGTTTTTGTATGATTTTGTTCGCTGGGTTGGGTAATTGTGCTTTAACAGTATTCTTACTGAACAAACAGAAAGATTAACACCATTTTCTCAACGATTACACTGTGTTCGTGTTGAATTTTTTAATTGTTCAATGATTTAGCCATTTTAGTTTCATTTTGTGAGTAACCAAACCAGAATTGACTCTGTTTACCACTTGTTTTTTTTGTAATGTTTCGGTTGTTATTTTCTCACTGACCAAACAGGACCTAGATCTTTGTTACTCTATCAATTTCAAATGTGTTTGAATTTTGTGATGTATTAACTGTTTTACTTTCATTTTCTCAGCAATCAAACAAGTTTTCCACATGCCTTTCATATGATTTTGTTTGTCAAGTTTGTAGAGGAAACAGTCATTTTTCACAATGCTTCCGTTTTGGTGTTCATACATATTTGATTTTATCAAATTGTTACACCATTTTCCGAGTAACCGAACAACTATTGAAACTGTATAGCTCTTTTAAAATAAGATATCTATGAAACAGACTATTAGAACCATTTTTTCCATTTTATATTTGATGTGATCCATTGCTTTACTATTTTGCTGCCATTTTCTATCTAACCAAACTTTTTGAAATGATTTTGTTTCTTTATGGTTTTCTTGTGATTTTTTGTTTGCGAATTTAGGTATTTGGTTAGGAACTGGCTTTAACTGTTTCTCGCTGTTTTACATTTTTGGTTTCTCAGACGTTTTTGACCCATTTTCTTCTACCCGGAGCCTGAGCCAGGTCCTTAACCTCATGGACCAGCTCTCCGACAACCCGATCCTCTCCTCGTCACGCGGCCTCGGAGCTGGTCTCCGCCCGCGTGGCTGGGACGCCAAGGAAACCGAGGAAGGCCTGCAGCTCCGGCTAGACATGCCGGGGCTGGGCAAGGAGGATGTGAAGGTCAGCGTGGAGCAGAACACGCTGGTGATCAAAGGAGAGGGTGGCAAAGACGAAGAAAACGGCGAGGAGGGTGGCCGGAGGTACAGCAGCCGGATCGAGTTGCCGGAGAAGGCTTACCGGACGGACAAGATCAGGGCGGAGATGAAGAACGGCGTGCTGAGGGTGGTGGTGCCGAAGGCGAAGGAGGAGGAGAGGAGAGATGTGTTCCATGTGAATGTTGAGTGAAGCTATTTGGTGGGTTCTCTGGGTTTTGAATTGCAATGACATAAGTATGTGCCTGTTTTTTATGTTCTATTAAGGTTCTGGATTTTGTTATGAAGAGTAGAGAAAATGATATTGGGTCAATTTGTAAAAAAAAAAAAAAAGGGTCTTTGAGGTCTAATAGTCAAATAGCATCAAGGTTTTCTTTTTCTTTCGTCATTTTCTTTCGATTTATACCGTGAGTTTCTTAAGTGAGCCGGTTAGCACATTTGAGCAACGTTTGTTCACGTTTAAAGTCTCACCTCTCCCTATAAATGACTTGAGCAGATATTGTGTTACCAAAGTTTCTTCGACACGAACTCGAAACAATTACGAAACGTGTGAAAGGAGTAACTACATGTTTCAAACAAATATGGAATTGGAATGCTAAACCACTCGGTCTATATCGATCACCGCATTTCGTGTATGGAATCTATGATCTGTTGAATAATTGGATCTCATTATTCAACCATTGAAGTGTCTGTAGATGTGTCAGTCCAAGGGGGGCCCTAAGGCCTGTGCCGCTGTCAATTTACACCGGTGATTGAGCTCACAGCCCAATCATTGTGTTTCTCTTCCGTACAAGTCGTTTGTACCATATATATGGTGCAGATGACGCGGAACAAATCGTGGCCGTTCAATATGATCATCGTGTTCAATCTTTGCTATTGTTTTGATATTAGTAGTATATTACAATGTGAATTGAAACATTGTTTTGACTTCGGTGTTTGGAAGTGTAAATCCAATAATGCCCTCGTTTCAAGGATTGTCCTATGGAAGGACACCAAAATGTCCTATTCTTGTGACCATTTGTATTGAAAATACCCTACACTTGGGTCCATGAAAATTCTATACTTCTAAGGTTTAACATCCAAAATATCAAATTAATTTTTCTTTTGGGTTGTAAAATAAGGTAAAAGAAAAATAATAATGACCCTTAATGTACTTTATTTCAATTTTGTTTTTTTTGAAATAATTGACTGTAACAATAACAGTATATATTGTATTTTTGGAATTACGTAGCTAGACAAGGCCTTGAATTGTAGATACAAGTCTTAATTGAACACACATAAATGAATTGAGTAATGACACCAAATAGCTAGGGAGGTAATGTCACGAAGAACACACAAAACCAAAAAATGGCCATTAAGATGGTTTGATTGGTACAGAGTCCAACCACTACACCCAAGTACATATTCAATACTTGTAATTGTAACCTATCAATTGCACCATAAAAAATCTTTATTCTTCAAGCATAATTCAAAATATAGAACACAATATCTACAATGAATTTATATTGTTTTTGTTTGGGTGATCATCTTTAAATGTGTGTAAATGTAACTTAAATGAGGTACATATTTACACAGGATAAATGACTTTTTTTTAGTAAAGAGAAAAAAAAAACTCTCAACCATAATTTATAGGTTGTGACTCTCAACCAATAAATTATGTTCAATTAAGTGATATCACATAATTTATTTATATTAATACTTGTCCTAATGAACGGCCCGAAGTCAAAATTTTTTTGGTTGAGATTCGTGATACTCTTTCAGTAAAGATATATTTGGTACCCGAACTTTGATAAAATACCAAACTTGACATCATTTGCCACGTCATCAAATTTTCTCCACGTTAACATGAACCAGCACACGCAACTAGATGACGGGTATTACATTTGGTACAAAATAAAAATATAGGTTACAAAATATGATAAATTTAAAGATTGATTTGATACTGCATCAAAATGTAGGTACTAAATATACCTTTAATCTTAACTTTTGTATTAAACTTTAAAATTGTCAACAAAGTTAATTTTATTAAACTTAAAATAATAATAAAAATCCTCACACTCTAGTTTCTATATATAGCAATTTAGCTACAAAGAGCTTGCCATTTCATGCTTCTCTACACTCTCTACTTCACTCCTCACACAAATCCGCTAACATGTACCGGTTCCCGCCGGCGCTTGTTAGCCTCCTAGCCATCGCGACCATCCTCCTCTCCACCTCCCTCGCCGGCGCGGGGCGCCCCTCGCCTCAACTGCCAAACGCCCCCCCCGCCGGGGGGCGCCCAGGCCCTCCCCTGCAAACCGCCCCCCCCGCCGCCACCGAGCTCGCCTACGGCGGCTCCAAGAAATTCGAAGGCTCCTCCGACCTCGTCCACCTACGCTACCACATGGGACCAGTACTCACCTCCAACATCACTGTCCACGCGATCTGGTACGGCGCGTGGCGCAAGAGCCAGAAAAGAATCATCCGCGACTTCATCGCCTCCTTCTCCGCCGCTCCCACCACACCGCGCCGCCCCTCCGTCGCCGGCTGGTGGCACACCGTCCAGCAGTACACCGACCAGACCGGAGCCAACATCTCCCGGTCCGTACACCTCGGGGAGGAGAAAACAGACCGGTTCTACTCCCACGGCAAGTCCCTCACGCGCCTCTCCATTCAGTCCGTGATCAAATCCGCCGTCACGGCGAGAACCAAGCCGTTACCGTTAAACCCCAACGGTGGGGCCTACCTGATCCTCACGTCTGCTGACGTGTACGTCCAAGACTTCTGCGGACAGGTCTGTGGGTTCCACTACTTCACGTTCCCGTCGATCGTGGGCTACACGCTCCCGTACGCGTGGGTGGGGAACTCCGCGAAGCTCTGTCCCGGAGTTTGCGCGTACCCGTTCGCCGTGCCGGAGTACATGCCGGCGCTGAAGCCAGTGAAGCCGCCGAACGGCGACGTCGGGGTCGACGGGATGGTGAGTGTGATTGGGCATGAGATTGCTGAGATGGCGACGAACCCGCTGGTCAACGCGTGGTTTGCGGGGTCGGACCCGAGTTTCCCGGTGGAGATTGCTGACCTGTGCGAGGGGATATATGGGACCGGAGGAGGTGGGTCCTACATGGGGCAGGTGATGGACGGTGAGGATGGTGCCACGTATAACATGCATGGTGTGAGGAGGAAGTTTTTGGTACAATGGTTGTGGAGCCACTTGGTTAGCTATTGCATTGGACCTAATGCTCTTGATCACTAGTAACAAAAGAACCTTAATATTGTAGTTAAGATAGTGCAGGTGATTCGATAAGGTTATTAAAACTCGAGTTAAGATAGAGCTAATGGTATGAATATGAACTATCAAGTACTTGTAAT
Organism: Pelargonium cotyledonis; assembly: GCA_036897625.1. Lineage (NCBI taxonomy): Eukaryota > Viridiplantae > Streptophyta > Magnoliopsida > Geraniales > Geraniaceae > Pelargonium > Pelargonium cotyledonis. Next base: position 11,059 of record JAYMTA010002249.1, on the reverse strand, counting down.
TTGACTCGTCGATTTATGAATTTGAAATGTTAATGTCAATTTTATCATGTTAGTGTGCTACTTGCATTAAGTCTGAACATTTTCTAATGTATTGCGAATTCGTAACTTACATTTCTCAGTTTAACTGAACTCCAAATTCTTTGTTCTACTGTAACGAGAATTGAGATATATGGTATGAAATTTAACATCAGCCAGGACCAAAACTCATATACTCTTCAATCTGATATGTGGATCATCTATATCCATCTCAGTTGGTATGGATCAACCTTGTTGCACAACTCTAACATGTCTCCCAATTCTCAATTCTACTGTAAAGAGTAATGTTGTATGAAGTTTTGGTCGATTTGGCCCAAAACTCAGGTACCATTCGATCTGGTATGTGGATCCATCCGAGTTAGTTTGGATCAACCTTGTTGCACAACCTCTAACTCATGCTTCCCAATTTTCAGTTTCAGCCAAAATTCAACATTTTATGCAATAATAAGGTAGATGTAATAATGTGGCATAATTGATAAAGAAGGTGACATACCAATTCAAAAAGGTCAAAAGATTTGGACCGACCAAGAAAAGAAAAATTGGAACTTTATTTGTCCAATAATAAACTTTATAGGGATTTGAGCTGCGTGACATATGAGATTTGAGTTGATACCATCACGTTTTGTTGTTTTGTTGGTTCTCCACCCAATATCGTGCCAACTTAAAATTAAAACTACAAGTCGTATTTCATTTTCAGCTTTCACACTGCATTATTACCAAAAAATCTTTTTTTTTTTTTGAAAATTTACCAGAAATCTTCATTCAAAGAGAGTTTATTTATATTTAAATACAAACTAATATCGTACATTTACTTTTATACCCTCATATTCATGTGCTCACGATGCTTAGATTTGACTCGTCGCAAATTTTTGGGTTGTAGCAAAATAGTCCCGTAACTTCAGGAGAAGGGGTGCCTCCTCACAATGGGTAGTGACCAGACCCGTGCGACTGTTTACCTAGAACGTAGGCCTATGCAAAGTTGTAAGATCATGTGTGGGGGTTGACACAGTCTCAGTACCTCAAAGTCAAGAAAGTCAGTGACCATCAGACTGGAGAGCCGGCGACCGATGCTATGGTAAATGGCGGCATAGTTATAATAGTCCACAATAATTTTTGTAAATTTCATTTGATAAGTCTAATTCTCTTGCAGTCACGTCACAGATGAACACATGTGCGTCACATTGATTTTCACTTCACTCGTATTTTTTAGGAGAACGGTTTTATACTTTATAGTAGGAACTAATAAGAATCAAGGGAATTGATAATGGGTTTGTAAAGAGTTGGTGATAATTGATTTGGCAATAAAAGAGGAAGTGATAGGGAAAGAGTAAACCAAGAGGGGACCTCAGTTTCTTATCAATGTACCTAATTTTCATTCAGCTTTGATGATGAAACAAGGAGCAATCAAAGCTACATTCTCACTGAATGTATTTGAGAAAGAGAAGCAACTTATGCATATATTTATGATTTTGTGGTCCTCCACAAAATCAAATCACAATTCATGCAAATAATTCTATAGAAATAGAGCTCGATTTCGATACCTCATTTGCATACCCGAGTCCCACCAGCTAATTTCTGTAATCATCTGAAAATGTTGATCTAATCTACACGCAGAAAAGTAAATATAAATAGATATATCCGGAAGAGAAAGGAACCTAAGCTAAAACTTTTTCCGCTCTAAAAGAACCACTAATCCCATCAAAATAACTCTGACGTAGGGCTGATAGTTTGGGTCATGACCTGTGACACATCGCGAATTTAAGTGGATTTGGATTCAACTTAATTGGGTTCGTGTCGACAAACTCAACATGTTTAATAATCAGGTCGTGTTCATGTTGAACTAGTCTAACCTATTAAATTAAAAGGGTGTAACCTATCTATTGACCCACCGACTCGTGAACTCGAATTGCCATCCCTACTGGATCCAATGGGACTTACATTAAGGATCGATACATTCTATAGTTTTTTTCTCTTTCCCAGAGATTAAAGATCTGCCAAGCACATCACAGAGCAATACAGTGGATGAACGGGTTACCAGAATTCAGACTGGTCTTCGCCTCTTTGGGACCAAGATCTTTGATTATTTAGCCTGGTTTTCAGTTTGAAAATTCTAAAAAATTCAGTATACAATCAGTCCAGGACCAGACCGAGTAGCACCCCAAAGGCCCAAAGCATATCAAAGAGCAGAGTTCTCTAACTAAATGATTCTAGTTTCTAATACTATAACAGGAAAATCAAGATCTTATGATTTTTGCCTTTTTGGCTGTGCCTACTTGTTATTTATTAGTTTGAAATAAGTATACACAAGAATTTAAGTGTTGCTATGACAGAGAAGTGCACAAGGAAATTCAAGTCTCAACCAGCATAATATTAATTCAGCAGACTCACCTTGAGATTTAGTTGTTGGAACATATCAGGCTTCTCGAACAAATTAAAGAGTTGAAATGCTTCTTCACTCGTACCTGCATTACATTAGATATGAACAATCCAACAAGAAAAATAAATTCCAAGCTTATTTGGTAGCCTCAGAAGTAAATGATGCATATACTAAATAATGATGATGAGAATCACAAAAACAAGGATAGCAATACACACAATAATGATAGGAAAAACTGGTAACACAACAAATTGAAAGCTGAGCATCCAATACAGTACCACAGAGAAACTGGTAACATTAACAACTGTCCTACTTCATAATCATACCCTTGTTGATAGATTTCACGATTCTATGCTCGGTTTCTTTAAAGATGCGTGTACTAGATTGGGATATTAAGCCAAAGTTCATCACTAGCAATGGAAAATGTGAATTCTATGATAAACTAGAATATGCATAACATTTCATATCAACAAGAGGGGCATGAAGAATACCTGAACCTATTGAGTTGTCTGCATAGAAATGATGCCAGCTGAAAGTAGACGTTCAAGCAGATCGAGTCTTCATTCAGTAATATCAAATTTCAACCAACAGTAGTGGCAAAAATGTAACTAAAGAAAATTTATCGTTGACATGAAATCTAGTTGCAAGAGAAAATGGCATAATTAAGAAAAATGTCACAAACTAACCTCAGTACATGAACCATATATTGCTGAAGGATCATAATGTATTACTTACTACACGATCATAGGCCTAACTCTGAGATAAGCAATATCAGATGTCATATGACGTAATTTGTGCAATTTTGAAACTGACGATCTAGTTGTGGAGGAACTTTCAGTTTCAAAAGTTGATTAATATTAGAAGAGAATACAAATGCCAAAAGCTATGAAGTCAATTGGAAATATATACACCGCGCAGCCACTTAGCGTGTATGCTGAGATGCAAATTGATCAAAAGGATCTAGTGGAGGTGATTCTCAATCTCTCAGTAAATATATCCGTCAATCTTCTCAGGTGATACATATTTGTGCCCCACTTGAAAGGTAGTACAATTAAAGGCTAATGAAATAAACTGATGGCCACTCATAAGTTTTAACAGTTGTCTCCGGCAGCAAACTCAAAACATCAATTGATATTAAGAGTTACTTTGGTCTTTAAGTTTCTCATTCTGCAAGTACTTCACCACTCCATATGCAACTGTCCCAGCAACAAACAAGAACACTGTCGGGGTGAATGATGGGAACAGATACTTCACAAATAATTTATCCCACTCTTCTGGAAGGAATCCTGTAACAGTAACAGTAAAAAAATGTCACAATCTAAAACATAAGCCACGAAATTTCTGAAATAAGGTAGATATCATTTGCCCAAATTTCGTATTTCTGACCAAACCAATTCACCTCTACTATATATGACACATAACTAAGGCAGATGACTTGTAAACTCATTGAAACTACCAAAATTTAGGCAAATTTTCAGCCGAGTTATCCAAAAAATTACATTCTTCCCCCTTCTATTTGGAGAACTGCCTCTATATCCTGAATCTCACACTCAAATGTTAATTAAACCTCAATTCAGAGTAAACTTCAACTACAAATTTTACTTAATCAAAATATGCAGTGGATTTATACATTATGCAAGCAATCCTAGTAAATTTGAATATACAATCCAAATAAATTTATCAACAATTTCAAGTTTCAAAGTCTGTATCAAACGAAAACTAATATGACAAATCTCTTTAAACAAATTTTAATCAACACACAGTATTGAGTAAATCCCAACTTAAAATCTTACTTGATCAAAAAATTCAATGGGTTTATATTATAAAATAAAATAAAAAATCAGCAAATTTGAATGCATAATTGTTGTCAACATACCAACAATTTCAAGTTTCAAAGGGTAAAATAAATTGAAAACCAATATCATGAATATCTTACTCAAAATATAACAAAAACCCAATTCTAGGAAAACTTCAACTCCAAAACTAATTTAATCAAAAGATCGAATGGATTTAAACTAGCAACTCCAGAAGATATAAGCATGCAATCCACGCCAATGTACAGACAATTTCAAGATTCAAAATGTAAATCGTTTGAAAACCAATGTCGTGACTCTCTTACTCAAATTTTAAGTAAAACCCAATTCAAAGCAAATTTCAACTCCAAATTACTCATACAGAAGACCAATCAGTTCTTACTAGCAGTCCTAGCATGACTAAATATAAATTCCAATGCAAATTCAAGTTTCAAAATGTAAATCAACCGAAACCAATATCATGAATCATTTACTCAAATTTTAACCAAAACCCAATTGTAAGTAAATTTCAACTACAAATCTTACTCAATTCGTAGATTCAACGAGCATAACACACTCGGTGAATTTGAATATACAATCCACAACAATGTATGACAATTAGAAACCAATATCATGAATCTCTACCTCCAATTTTAACCAAAACCCAATTCTAGGAAAACTTCAGCTCCAAAACTTAATCAAAAGATACAATGGATTTAAAAAAGCAACCCCATACAATTTGAACATGCAACACACAATGTAACAACAATTTCAAATTTCAAAAAACTAAATCAATCGATAACAAACCAGTAACTATCAATACCAGATGATGCGAGACCAAGCCCCTCTACAAGAATCACCACTCCGAGCCCTAACCACGTGAGAAGAAAAGCACTCTCGTTCCTCCCCTGCTCCTTCCCCTTAGCTTCATCCACTTTGGCCGCGAGCTCCGGCTTCTGAACCGGAGATCGCCTGATAATCTTGGCCCTCTCTCTCCTACTTCCCTGTTTCTTCGCCGAAATAGGTTTCTTTGCCGAAGAAGACGATCCAAACCCTTGCCCGGACTCAATCGTTTTCTTCGCCCGGACGGCGGCGGCATCGTCGGCGCCGCCGCCGCCGTTGCCGGAGGGATTTTGGGAGCTGACGGAGAGATTGGGTCTGGTTTGGGAGCGAATGAGAGGTAGGAGACGAGGGTTTCTGGTAAAACATGGAAATGGAGTGTGAATTTGTAGCGCCATTTTCAGTTTTAGTTGGTTGGTTAGTGTGAAGATATTGTGATGATTCGCAGTTTTATGGATTGTTTTGTGATTATTGCATTTAAGTCCTCCATAGTTTTAATAATATCACTTACTACCTTACTTTGATTCCTATTTCCAAAATGGTATTCTTATTATATATTTTGTGCGAATTTGGTCTTTTATTTTATTTATATTTCAATTTAGTCTCTTAAGTATGCATGTTTCGAAATTCCGTGTATGATTATCCTTAAATTTAGCGTGTACTAAGTACATATTTTTGCCACCCTCAAGACAACGTATTGTATAGTAAAATTGTAATGTGAGTGTGTGAATTTACTTAATAAAAATATTTAAAGGTTGCATTAATGTTAGTTACTTTATACAACTCTTAAATTACACTTTATCTCTTAAATTTCCTCTTGACCCTTCAAAGAGGTTCTACCGATTGAGCCACCTCTTCCAATGTATACAGCGAAGCATAGTTAGTGTGTACTAGGTAGTGTTTTGTATAATGTACTGCGTATACAAGTACTTTTTCAATGACTATATATTTACTTCAACGGCGTACATGAATAAAACTACAAAATACTCATAGCAATTAAGTCGTAATCCTCATTTCGGTTGTATTCTCTTTCCAGTTAAGCTTCTTTATTATTTTAGTTGTGCTAGTTTAGTCATCAAACACACATATGACGTGATGATCGATTTGGGAGAAAATTGTTAACTCAATAGGGTATTTTGAAACAAATACGAAACCTATATAAACTAAAATCAAACATAAATCAAATTGGGGGAAATTTGCAAAAAATAGATAATGTAAGGGTCAATTGGAACATTCCCCATATATTTTTGTAATTTTCGAAACGTTCCTCTGAAAATGTACCCCAAAGTGTTTACTAATTTACAATTTACTCCTCCGTCAGTCACTGAACTTAACGACCACTGTGTACTGTGCCTCGTCTCCTCCACAGATACTCCCAAATTCGACTCCTCCACAACTTCTCTGCCTCTCTCTCTCTCTCTCTCTAATGCCAAACCCTAAGATCAGCTCACGATAATGGACATTTTGTCCTCTCAATCTCCATCGATCTCATGGCTCTTCTCTCTCTTCCTCGCTCTCTTTCCCTCCCTCTCGCTCTCTCCACTTCCCGTTGCCGATGCTCTCTCCCCTCCGCCGCTGCCGCCGGTCGAGGAAGCCGCGGCGGAGTCGCCGTCATCTGGTTCAAGCACGACCTACGGATCGACGATCACCCCGGCCTCGTCGCCGCAGCATCGGAATATAGAGCTCTCGTTCCGCTCTACGTCTTCGATCACCGGATTCTTTCCCGTGAGTATTTAGATATGTTTTGCTTTTTTGTGTGGGTGTGTGGGTGTGTTATGGATGTTCCGTAGTGAGTTGATATGGATTGCTGGTTAGTTCTTTCTTGCCTGTGTTCAGTTAACATTATTGGTAGTTAGTTAATTGAGAAGAGTGGAAGGATTTGTCATTAGATGCAGTAGAATTATTTATGCTTCCAAATGCTTGTGTTCTTTGAATTTCGAGGGTGTTATGGAAGATTCACAGCAAAAACGATTAATATGGTTTGCTTGTTAGTTGATTGAGAAGAGTGGAAGGATTTGGCTAGTTAATCAAGAGCTGCTCAAAGTACACTGCATTTTGCATGATTGATTATGGTTATTAGATGTATGATAATTGTTTTGGTTCACAAATGCTTGTTGTGTTCTTAGAATTTTGTGTGTGTGTCATGGATGGTTCACAATCCCAGCTGAAAAAGTTAATATGGATTGGTTGTTAGTTAATTGAGAAGAGAGGAAGGATTTGTCAATTCAATGAAGAGTTACTCAAACTGCATTGCTTTTTGCATGATTCAATATGGTTATTAGATATATGAGAGTTGTATCTGTTTACCAATTGCTTGTTGTGTTCTTAGAATTCCGTGTGTGTTATGGATGATTCACAGCAGAAAAAGTTAATACAGATTGGTTGCTAGTTAATTGAGAAGAGTGGAAGGATTTGGCTAGTCAGTGAAGAATTACTCAAAGTGCGTTGCGTTTTGCATGGTTCAATATAGTATTTAGATGTATGAGAATTATACATGTTTCCAATTTCTTGTTGTGATCTTAGAATTTCGTGTGTTATGGATGATTCACTGCAGAAAAAGTTAATATGGATTGCTTCTTAGGTGATTGAAAAGAGTGGAAGGATTTGGCTAGTCAGTGAAGAGCTACTTAAAGTGCATTGCATTTATTTAAAGTTTCAATATGATTATTAGATGTATGAGAATTGTTTCCGTTTATTTTGTTGTGTTTTTAAATTTACGGACGCGTCATGGATGAGAAACAGTTAAGGTGGGTTGATTGTAAATCAATTGATAAAAGTAGAAGAATTTGGATCGTCAGTGAAGAGCTACTCTAAGTGCATTGTGTTTTGCATGATCAATATGGTTATTAGATGTATGTGAATTGTTTTTGTTTCCAAATGCTTTTTGTGTTCTCAGAAATTAGTGTGTTATGGATGATTCCCACCAGAAAAAGTTAATACCTAATATAGATTGGTAGTTAGTTTATTGAGAAGAGTGGAAGAATTTGGCTTAGTCAGTGAAGAGCTACTGAAAGTGTATTCCGATTTTTATAATTCAGTATGGTTACTAGATGTATGAGAATTGCTTTTGATTCTGTTTGCAATCGCTTGTTCAGTTCTTAGAGATTTTGAAGTGCTGAGGTTAATAGAACATTGTTGTCAACTGTGGTTGACTAGTATGAAAAAAAGGCTTTTGCAGGAGGTCCCTACTGTTGCAGAGTATGGGAGGGTCATTTATGCAAATGACTAGTATGTTAGTGTTTTCATCATGCAATATGGTTACTAAATGTATGCTAATCGATTTTGTTTCTAATTACAATTGCTTGTTGCGTTCTTAGAAATTTTGAAGTGCTGTAACCACACAAATGTGGTTGATTCTAGTATAAAAATGGTGCCAAATGCACAAGGCCTCTACCACTGTGGAGTCTAGGAAGGTCATTTATGTGGTTGACTTGTATGTTAATGGAAATTTGAAAAGAAGAAAAAGAAATCATACATTGTAATATTGGATGCTTGAATCTCCATACAGTGGTGGAGCTACATGTTTATTACTAGAGCTGGGTCAGATTAACATTGAGATAATCTATATGCGTTGAAGAGGGTAAAAGGATGTATTTTTTTTTTTTTCTTTTCTATATCGTTGTATCGTAGAACATGCAAAGGTTAATGGCGCTGCTACTTGCAGGTTTTTCTGATGATGGGCTAGAATTAGTTCTGTTTGCCTTGAAAGATTTGAGGCAGACACTAAAAGAACTAGGGTCTGATCTGATGTTCAGGTTTGGGAGTGCAGAAAATGTCATTGAAGAGCTTGTAAAAGAGGTCGATACAAATTATTTGCTTACCTTGATCATATTTTTACGGTCCAGGCTTGAGGAGACCTTCGAGCCCTCATCAACTCATTTTCTTAAATTCACCGTGGGGAAATGGAACAGGTGAGAGCTACCAGTATATTTGCTGAAGAAGAGGTAGAATACGACCTACGGAGGATGATGGATGTTGTTAAGAAAGCCTTGGAAACGGTGTCTTCTCCAGAAGGAACTCCATCAATAGAATTGTGGCAAACTCCATTTTATGACATCAAGGTAATTGTTGTATCCATTTTTGGACATCCCATTTGAGTTTATGATATATGAAGCCTTTGATATGTAATGGGTTTATGAATACTAATGTTATGCAGAATTTGAAGAACCTGCCTGTGTCCCATGATGACTTCAAGAAACTGAAGCTCCCCATAACTTCACCTCTTTTGCCCCCAACACTACCTGATACAAAAATGGAATTAGATTGGGGTAATCTTTCAAGATGTTTTCTAGTTATTTTTTTGAAAGGAGATGTTTTCTAGTTACTGTTGTAGATTTCTATTTTGCGTATTTTCTCATTACTTTCCAGCCTCTTGTTTGTTTCTAGACTTTCTATTTTCTTATAATTGGCTGCACAATGATTTTACCAGGTCCTCTTCCCAGCTTTGATGATTTGAAGGAATTTATGTATAAAAGTCCAGGGAAATCAAAAAAGAGTTGGACTTCGTTGAAAGAGACTTCAGCTGAAACCATATTGCGGAAGTCGCCCAAACCACAGGAAGACATTCTAAAAAATTCAAGTTTGAGGAAGAAAATAGAAAAAACTGTTTTTGTCACACAAAAAGGAAATATTGTGGGAGGCGGAACGAATTCTGTATTGAATGCATTGGCAGCATACTTGAGATATTTGGAGGGAACAGGTCGAGGTGATTGGCAGGAGTATGTGGTGACTTGTTTGTCTACAATTGTGCATAAGAATGATTTTTTCTTTTTTCTTTAAAAAAAATGTTTTTAGGTCTGTTATATAAATAATATACTACTGATGTGAAGTTCTGTTGAGTTAAATTGTCTTGATATTAAATTATAGATGGGCTACGGTTTATGCCATAGGGAAAACTTTTAGTGCCATCTTTCCGAGTGTAATAAATCAGATGCTGGTCAATGGAAAATTTTGAGAAAATAAATTGACATAAATTTTGAAATCTTTTCATGCATCAGGGTAATGGGCTTGCTGCCCGTTATTATTTTAATTATTTGTTTATAGTGTACATCGTAATCTCTCCAACTCATGTTGAGTTTAAGTTCTTATAATTTTGTATCAACCCTGCAGTGCTGTTCTCTCTCATGGGGATTTACTATGTCGTTCATAGTAAATTATTTCTTTCTTGAAGATAAATGATGCTAATTTTAAGCAGGTATGATTAACTTCACGCGAGAAAGAACAGTAGGGTTGATACAATAACATAAGAACCTAGATTTAACACTAGCTGGAGAGTTTAAGATTTACAGTGTAAACAAATACATAAAATAGTAAGGGACAGCAAGCCCATTACTCAACTGCAAGAAAAGCGATGGTGTGTGATAGTAGGCTCTAGATACTAGAATAGAGGGTAAGATAATTTACACTGTTGGTCCGTCTAAATTAGGTTTTTCTTGTTTATTCAGAACTATTATATCATAGTATGATAATTGTATCACCTAGTACACTTCACTGATCTTGAGTTCATATCAGGGTTCATCAAAAGTTACGTGATACTGAAACTCGGACTGGGGCTTCATTTGTTACCCTCTTTGGCCCTGCTCTTCGTCTTGGCGTTATATCTAGAAGAAGAGTGCCGCATGAAACTATAAAGTATGAGAGGGAACGAAATGGTGGATTCCTATCTCCATTTGGATATTCAACAGCTACTATTGCTGCAGCTGCTGATGCTGTGAACTCAATGGAGGTATATCAAATTCATTCTATGTTCTTTATTTATAACAGTGATGCACAAACCATCATGTTTGAACTATGTTGCATAGACACGGATACAAGATACGGGATATGAGCGGATACGGTGACACATGATTTTTATAAAATCAAAGACACAGCATATTAAATTTGTTTTTCTTGTATATGAAGAAAATAAATGTGAGCTTACATTTTTCACACCTTCTATCGTGTTCTAGGGTGTCAGGCCCATTTTTAGAAAGAGAAAAAAGGGGGGGGGGGGGGGGGGTGTGGGGGTGGGTGC